>NW_019281080.1:0-81803 GCF_000648695.1 Onthophagus taurus
TTTTTTTTTTTGGTGCAATAAAACAATTTCACATGGTAATATAAAAGCTCATTATTTTTTATCACTTTTCACGTTGTTATAATGTTCATTTAGATTTGTTTTGGTTAACGCAATTATATTTGAGGTCACTCGAGATAAATCCCATTCAAAAATAGATTCATTCTTCCTTTCACGATTGGTTAATGTCCCTTTAGATCTTATTTGCGGCGTGATAACACGTTACAACTACGAGTGCTAAAATTACATTTTATAACACTTAAAGTTATCATCATTTCTTAAGACATAGGATGATCTCATTTTATACCAAGAGTAGGTTGAGATTTTATTTTTATAAATGTCGTAGGTCGAAAGAAATTTAATGTTTAAATTAAATTATAGTGAAAATAAAAATTTATGATAATTATTCGTAACCATGAAGGAAAATTGAGTACAAAAACAATCTCAAATGTAAATACTAAATAGAAACGCTTCTAAAATATTTAATTATATCTCGTTGCATTGAAACTGTTTGTTTATTATTTCTTTGCAAATTAATCTTTAAAGATAGAGTTGGAAATCAAGGTCGTTATAAAAATTTATACTATTTAATAACGTCATTTTCTGTGCGTTCTTGTGGTTTCCGTTCGACTTCTTTAAAGCCTTAACACCGTTTTTGATCTTAACCGCGATATCTTTCAACATACCGGAATCTAAAAAGAACCTAATCGTTTTTATATAAACACAAAAAATTCCTACTGGTTTTTATTAAAGAATTCTTAATCATTTCACCTTGAAATTAAAAAAAAATAATCTACTAGAAACTGGTGATGGATAAATATGAAATAAGTATAGATTATGATTTCTTGATGCACTAGGAATATTGTTTTCTCAAAAACTAAAAGCTATTCTTCATTGGAAAGAAGACAATCTTATTAACACTTTGGGCGATTTTCTTACTCATATTCCAAGAACTGGATTTGATACGAATTTTTAAAACTTAGTCTAGCTTTGGCAGAACAATTTTCACAACTTCCTCTTACTTTTGAACTTGCGCCACGACATTTTCGTGGGCGCAGTAAATTTGAATATTTATTTATCAGACCTGTAGCTAGAACGACGAAAATCTGATAGAATATTGAGAAAAAACATATTGAGCAAAAACTAACATTTTCGCAAAACCACCTAAGTGTCTAAATCAAATTTTTTTGGAAGCCGTGTTTATTGAAATTAAGAAGTGAAACTTATTTTAAACTGAAGCTCAAAGCTTTCTCTTTAAAATGATGAGAATAATGAAAATATTGAGAAAAAAAATGTTGAAATAAAACTTACATTTAAAAGAGCCAAAAAAGATGCTAATTTAAAAATTCTTGGAAGCCGTATTTATTGAAATTAAGGAATGAAACTTATTTTAAATTAAAGCTCAAAGCTTTCTCTTTAAAATGATGTATAATAATTGTTGGGTTGGCTTGGAAAAATATTGACAAAAAAAACGTTGAAATAAAACTTACATTTTCGTATAACATAAAAGTGTCAAAAAAAGACGTTAATTTAAAAATTCCTGGAAGCCGTATTTATTTAAATTAAGGAATGAGACTTATTCTAAATTAAAGCTCAAAGCTTTCTCTTTAAAATGATGTATAATAATTGTTGGGTTGGATTGGAAAAATATTGAGAAAAAAAATGTTGAAACAAAACTTACATTTTCGTATAACCTAAAAGTGTCAAAAAAGATGCTAATTTAAAAATTCCTGGAAGCCGTATTTATTGAAATTAAGGAATGAGACTTATTCTAAATTAAAGCTCAAAGCTTTCTCTTTAAAATGATGTATAATAATTGTTGGGTTGGATTGGAAAAATATTGAGAAAAAAAATGTTGAAACAAAACTTACATTTTCGTATAACCTAAAAGTGTCAAAAAAGATGCTAATTTAAAAATTCCTGGAAGCCGTATTTATTGAAATTAAGGAATGAGACTTATTCTAAATTAAAGCTCAAAGCTTTCTCTTTAAAATGATGTATAATAATTGTTGGGTTGGATTGGAAAAATATTGAGAAAAAAAATGTTGAAACAAAACTTACATTTTCGTATAACCTAAAAGTGTCAAAAAAGATGCTAATTTAAAAATTCCTGGAAGCCGTATTTATTGAAATTAAGGAATGAGACTTATTCTAAATTAAAGCTCAAAGCTTTCTCTTTAAAATGATGTATAATAATTGTTGGGTTGAATTAGAAAAATATTAAGAAAAAAAATATTGAAACAAAACTTACATTTTCGTATAACCTAAAAGTGTCAAAAAAAGATGCTAATTTAAAAATTCTTGGAAGTCGTATTTATTGAAATTAAGGAATGAGACTTGTTCTAAATTAAAGCTCAATGCTTTCTTTTTAAAATGATCTGTAATAATCACTCCTAATAACCATTTAATAATAACCAACAACACCACTTTTCACTAAACTTCTAACCTCACATCTGGACGAATAAGTTTAAATATATCATTTTTTTATACAGATTCTTTTTTTTTATGGTAGAAAGTATAGACAGTTTAAAACTACCAGTACTTTAAAGTACCATCGGGACACAAAGGGTTAAGAGAAGTCGTCTAATTTTAACATTTTATGATTTATGCCATATCACTACAAACCGGTGATAGATAAATATGAAATACTTCAGAATCATGATTTCTTGATGCATTAGTTATATCGAGAATTTACTGTATTAATTGTTTTTAAACATTTTTTGCCATGGAAAATTTCCACGATGCACATCCTAAGTTAAAATTACTCAATTGGAACGATTTAATTGATTTAATTATGCGATTGAAGTGCGTGACTAGTTTTTTTCCGCCTAACTCCCTAAAATTAGTTATAATAAAAAATTTCTATTTATTAAACAAACTGCATTGTCTCTAAGTAAACCCAATTACAAGCTATAAATATGACTTAAATGTGTGTCAAGTTTATTTGTTCCATAAATAGTCGTTGTAAATAATGTTATCCAACGATTAAACTTTTGTACACATTTTCTAATCGTTAGTGTAACTCTCTAACATGTTTTTTTGCTTTAAACGTTTCTTTGAAAAAAAAAAAAAAAAATGGAAAAGTTTTCTATTTTTTATTACTTGCCTAAGTCTAAAACGAAGTCGCAACTTTCCATAACGAAACAAACACAAAAATAACACGTTAATAACAGATTAAAAACGTTGTGATGAAGAAACGACATTTTCATCAAAATCAACTTATTTTTTTTTTTGGTTTTATTTATAACTTTGTTTTGTCGATTATTATTTAATCGATAAATATAGTTATATAATATATTAATACTATGCAATGATAAAAGTACTTAGATTGGATAATAATGAATTTAAGTTAAGATTATTGTTAGCGGTTTGTTTCAGGGTCGAATGAATTATGCGAATTGCGACGGTTTTGTTTCGTAGAATTGTTGCTTCCGTAAATAATTGGTCGATTTCGAACGAAAACCTTTGATTTCCACCGACATTAAACATACACACAAGAAATTATTACAGAGTGGCTTTGTAACTTGTTTCAATTTTATTGTATCATCAACAGGTGTGTTTATAACTGTTAATCCGTTTATGGTTGAAAAAATCAAGGAAATAAGTGTAATTCATTTAAGATGAATCATAATGGTAATAAGATGATTTAAGACGAGAATTCAATTAGAATTAGGATTAGATTTTATCAGTTCAAAACATTTCCAACAAACTTTTCTACGTTCTGGTACTTTTGGTACCACTTCCGTTTCCTTCTGAATTGTCTACTGTCTTAACAGAAATTTCTATCCAGGTTTTCTCCAAACTCTTCCCCAGAGTTTCTTTTTGCCCATTTTATGTGGAGTTATTTCGTAACTTTTGTGATTTTCTGGACCTTCGCCAACTCAATCATGTACTGAATTGTGACAATCGTTTATTGGATTTGGTTCTGACAAATACTGATCATCGGTTTGATCTTGTTCATGATGATTGTCCCTTCGTTTACGAGGATCAGTACCATCCTGCCTTGGATATTACAATGAATTTACTGACGACAAATGATGGTTTGCCGAACTTTCCGTCTTTGGGTGGTCGAGCCAACTTTCCTGGCATGTATGATAAACTACTTTACACGGATTGGTCTTTTCTAAATGTGGAGGTTAATGCGGATGATGCTTTGCGAGCTTTTTATAAAAAGTTGTATGAGATTTTGGATTTATTTGTTCCTAAGAGATTGAGTCGTGGATCCTCATACCCTATTTGGTACACTCCAGAAATTAAGCGGCTATTAAAGTTGAAAGAGTATTATAGGAGGAAGTGGAGGAGAAGCAATAGTGCTTTCTATTCAGCGGAATATAAAAGACTGAGATGTTTGACTAAACAGAAAATCTCTGATGCGTATACTTCCTTTACTATTAGTGCTGAACAGTCGCTTAGTTCTGATTCCCGTAACTTTTGGAATTATATAAGACAGAAAACAACGACCTCTCGACTTCCTGGAAAAATGATGCGTGATAAGTCCACCTACACTGATCCTGAAAAAATAGTTAATGCTTTTGCAGATCAATTCTCTGGAGTATATTCTGGTGTCTCTGCTTATAACATGGTTGATGTACACTCTACGTATCCTCCAGTATTTGTTGCCGATGTCACTGAAGAAGAGGTTCTTCATTTCCTAAAAAGGTTACCTAATAAATTTACTGCTGGTGATGATGATCTTCCTGCATTTTTCATTCGTGATTGCTGTGCAGTTTTTGCAGTTCCGCTTCATTTAATAATAATTAACCTATCCTTAAGCACTTGCTCGTTTCCTAAACTTTGGAAGCGCTCACGCATTGTTCCTGTATTCAAGCATGGCGAACGTACCAACATTACTGATTATCGACCAATATCGTTATTGTCCAATTTCGCTAAGGTATTTGAACAGATTATTTACAGGATGATTTATCCACAGGTTCAGTCATTTGTGTCACCATATCAACATGGGTTTATCAAGCGTCGTTCGACCATTACCAACCTCGCGGTGGTTACTGAGGTAATTTGTGAATCTTTGGATAGGGGCGGTCAGGTAGATTTTTCTAAAGCATTCGACATGATTCATCGTGACGTCCTCTTGTATAAACTTAGTGCTTTTGGCTTATCTCCTAAGTTTATGAAACTATTTGCCTCTTACTTATCGGGTCGTATAAATAACACAGTGCAACAGCAATTCTGGGGGGTGAAAAATTTTAAGTCAGGGTGAAAGTACTAGGTCAATATAGTAAAACCTGCAAAGGGTTTGGCGTTCTCAGCCCAAACTTTTTTTTTAACGCCTTTTATATTTCTTTCATTATTGATGTTTGTTTGCTTAGTTTTTCTGTTATAACTCAAGAATCATTGATGATTTCTCATTTCCTTCTTCAGCAAAGACTAAGGCTTAGCTAAGGCTTAAATAAATAATTTTCATTAATATATCCATGTAAAAAATTAAGTTGGACTAATTTTATAGACTGAAATTTTCAAAAAATTGTCAAATTTCGAAAAAAAAAATCCCTTTGAAAAATAACATCTTTACTCCAGAGTTCTACGAATTGTAACTATAAAAGAGTATTCTAATATAAGTATATAGTAATATAGTGGTACTATATTAGAGAGAGAGAACAATATTTATTTGGAATATAAAAATAATAACAACATATATAAAACAAATATAAGATACGTCCAAAAGGGCTATAGACCTGAGTCTTCCTGCCCGAAGAGCATTGATTTGATGAAAATTAACAAAAATTAAGGACAAACAAAGTTTATACATATGTTCATAAACATTGCTTTAGAGTCTTTTCGATGGTGATTGCTCGGGACTGGTGTCATCGCTATCGCAATCATCGCTGTCATCAGTTTCTAAGCTTTTTTTTTCTTTTCTGACCCTACTGCAACTTCTGAAAATTCTTCATCATCAGGATAATCCATGTCTTCGAAAACATGTCTACCCCACCAGCTCAGCGACTGTTTTCCTCTGTATCTGTGATTTGTTTTTTTATTAAAATCAGTTTGAAAAAAAATCTCATAGATATTACCTAATTTTAAATGGCATAGCAACTTGATGATAGCCTTGTTCATCAGATTCAGTGGCCAATTTTCTGCTGAAGTAGTGCAGCTGATGTAAATAGTGAATTTTCAATGTGGACGCCAATTTTCGAGAACAATGTTAACATCCGACAGAAACATCGTAGTTGCTAGAACGATGCTTTCCCAACAAGCCTTCTATTACTTCTTTAATTGCATTCCAATTCAATTCAGCGTCAATCAAAATATTGTTGAATGCGTCACTTCTAATAAGCTTTCGTATATCTGGACCATTTAGTACGCCTAATGGAAAAAATCAATTTATTGCGATAGAAAATCATGAGAAATATGTTTGAAAAAATATGAGTCTCGGTAAATTAATTTCAAACACAAGAAAACTGTATCTCGTTTGGCGACAGTTTTGATGAAACAATTCCAGTTTCTTAATAATTCCAAGTTCAATGTGCAATGGAGGCAGCAATATCTTCTCTTTCGGCATCAGAGGTTTACGAATAATATTGGCCATTTCTAACCTGTTGTGGTTTCTATGATTCCATTCGTGGCATCCGGTAAACCTTGTGTCCCAATCGCACAAAAAGCACATATATTTTATATAGCCGCTTCGAAGGCCGCAAAGCAATGCTACAACTTTTAAATCGTAGCATATGCGCCAAATATGTTTAGCGTAGTTAACCATTTTTAAAATATGTTCTAGTGCATCATATGTTTCTTTCGTTTCTGTACTATACGCGATTGGAACTGAAGGTTTTTCATTGGTCTTATGCAGCAAAACCGCTTTCAAGCTGAATTTTGAACAGTCATCTGCTTCATGTTTTATTTCCATTGCGTCCATCAATTTTCCTACATCCGAGCAATATGCAGAGTTTTTTCATTATTCACAACAAATAAACTTTGGAGTGTCGCCTGACGACTTCGATAACCTGTGACTTTCATACCGGGTGCCAAAAGATTGTTTGATTTCAAAAACGAAACCAGCTGTTCTGATTTATGCTGTATCAATTCCAATTTAGCAATAATGGAATCAAGCTGATGTTGATTTATTAAATTAGGCTGATTGGATACAGATGGCTTGGGATCATATGGGGGATCATCACTTGAATCATATGTTGCTGCAAAAGTCGGAGCAGTCACAGAGAATAGAATATCTGGGCTGAAACATTTTGGCACATGAATGTAGCCCGAATGAAGCAATGGTCTTTGGCCACTTGCAACACCAACGTAATTATACGATTTTCTTACAGTTTTTCTTAATGCGGCTTCTTTATTCGCACATGCTTATCAATTCAATGGATTGTGACCGTCGCCAGGATTAGTCCAAATCATTGGAACACCGAATGGCATAGATTCACGTCTTCCATTTTTCCAATCCATTAGACAATTGTAACAACTTTTACACACTATATTTGGCACCCAATTTTTTGGGTTTTTTTTTGTGCAGTAGATATGTGTTCGAAGACATGGATTATCCTGATGATACAGAATTTTCAGAAGTTGCAGTACCCAGCCTCGAACAATCACCATCAAAAAGACCTAGACTCTAGAGCAATGTTTATGAACATATAAACTTTGTTTGTCCTTAATTTTTGTTAATTTTCATCAAATCAATACTCTTCGGGCAGGAAGACTCAGGTCTATACCCTTTTGGACTTATCTTATATGTGTTTTATAGATTTTTTTTTTTTCAAAATTTGACAATTTTTTCAAGATTTCAGTCGATTAAATTAGTCCAACTAAATTTTTTACATGGATATATTAATGAAAATTATTTATTTAAGCATTAGCTAAGTCTTAGTCTTTGCTGAAGAAGGAAATGAGAAATCATCAATCATCAAACATCAAGATAATAAGGAAAGAGATATAAAAGATCATAAAAAAAAAGTTTGGGCTGAGAACGCCAAACCCTTTGGAGGTTTTACTATACTGGCCAAGTACTTTCATCCTGACTTGGAATTTCTCACCCCCCAGACAATAACCCCGAAAATGTTCCACAGTGTTATGTGTACTACAACGGTTATGCGTCTATGGAGTTTACGGCTAGGTCTGGTGTTCCTCAGGGCTCAAATCTAGGTCCCCTACTATTTGTTATCTTCTTGAATGACCTTCTAGACAAATTTTCATCAAGCGTACTAGCTTATGCAGATGATCTGAAACTATTCCGACCTATTTTTGCGGACCGTGATGTCAGTGTTCAGTCGGATTTGGACGTCTTGGTGGAATGGTGTAACCGTTATCAGCTAAAGATTAATGCCAATAAGTGCGGTGCGGTTAGTTTTACACGCAAGCTATCTCCTCTTCCATCTTCTTATTATATAGAAGGTGTTCTTCTTGAGAAACTATCTACAATCAAGGATCTGGGGGTAACTTTTGACCGCAAATTGTCTTTTGTACCTCACAACGAAAATATTGCATCTTCTGCAGCGAGGATGCTTGGTTTCGTTTTGCTTTTTCTGATATCGACCCTATTTTCGACCTTTATATTGTCCAAATTGGAATATGGCTCTGTAATTTGGTCGCCACATTATGTGTGTCATAGACTTATGTTGGAGAGAATTCAGAGGAGATTTCTCAAATATTTGTCTCTACGCCTGGACGGATCATACCCGGATCGTGGAATGGATTACGCATCCCTGCTGCGGCGTCACAACTTTTCTGCACTAGACGTAAGAAGAGATGACCAGCGCATCAAGTTTTTGCAGAAGTTAGTGCACGGTGAATTGGATTGTGGTTGGTTGTTGTCGCGGATCATTTTCGCGGTGCCTACGCGTACAACACGTAGTACAAATCAGTTTTATTTGAGGAATTGCAGATCCAATGTTTTAGCCAACTCCCCGGTGCAGAGGATGTGTAAACTAACTAACAATCAATAATAGTGTAAGAGTGTTTATGTGANTTATTTATGGATTTAGCCAAACTTTCAACTTGCTATATCTCAAAACAACAAACATGATGCTTGGCACTTTTTTCTCCCGACCCCTTCAATTGTAATATAGGCAACTTGCAAACACATATTCTAACCTCAAACAAGAATGAAAAACACGTGCACACATATTCCTATCAAACTAACTTTGAACTTAACAGCAAATACCCTACAAGTAAAAAATACAAGTTCTTGTGAATTGAAGAAAAATTTTTAACATGTTAACTAATGCAAGAGATTTTTTAAAAATAAACTGACGTAAGTCTTTAGCTTTGTAACATATAATATGATTTACATAGTTTACCAATTCAATACATAAAACATTTTTAATTTGTAATAGATTTTCTAGCAAAATTGTGTAAAACAATCTGTATCTTTTTATAATAGGTAATTCGAGGGTCCTGAGGATGGTTCTACTATTGAACCGAAACCGGTAGAATTAAAAACAAATAATCCATTTTTTAATAAAAGTACAAACAGAAGACACTGTTATTTTATTTATTTTTTGTTGGTTGAATATTTATCTTTTCAGTTCGAGAAATAAATTTTCCGAGGTCGGACAATACAACACCACTTCTAAGGTTTCTTTAGTGGTAAGGGAAAACGATAAAACCGACCGTTACTTGCAATCTCTTAAAAGCGCCTTGAAATGTACGAAATGTGTTTGTATCTATTTCTACTTTAAGAAAATTTATTATTATTATTTTACCTACCTGTATTGGCAAGTCATTCCGTATCCAAAATCTCTCCAAAATCCGGTATCTCTGCTAATTACTAATTGTTCCGTTTCGGATGGAACTTCTCGTCCTTGAAGTGTATACACAACGTGCGGATTATACAAACTAAAAACGACGGGATAATAAACTTTCTTTCCCACTTGAGTGTTCCATCGACACCTTTCTAAAAATCGCGCACTAAAAACTATGTCTACATCGCACATAAATAACAACACATCTTTCTTATCGTTTTGGCTATGTACACCATCTGAATCCCAAGCCCTCTCCGCACCAACCCTTAGTCCTTTTCCTCTAGAAAAAGTCTCGTTTAAAGCTAAAAGCCTTAAATTTTTCGCGACACCATTGTACTTAGTTCTTACCGCACGTGACATTATATCTCTCGCTTCTGAAAGTCCTTCTTCGCCAAAATACACTACGGTTAAATGAACTTTTTTATCGGTTTTTAAACCAATTTTAACAAATTTTTCCATAAAACTTTGAAACGTTGATGTTCGTCCGGATAAAGGTAAAATAATATGGATCAATTCTTTTTGTTTAGGCTTATATAATTGTTCAACACTTAATGGTTGTAATGGAGCGAAAGGCCGCATTAAAATCAATTTCGTGTAACCGTTAAAATGATTCGGTTCTTTCATTTTCGACCTAAAATACAACTCGTACTGGGTCCCCGTCGTCGGTTCTAATCGATAAATCCCTTCTAAGAAATCATCCAAAGTAAATTTAACACTCGCCCTGTTTTCCTTCTTGATTTCTTGAGTATGATTTTTATTTAACGTGTCAACGGCTTTCTGTAAAACTTCTAAAAGATCTTTTCGTTTGAACCCAATCGGTTTCTCAACGACCCTTTTTCCTAAACCCAATTCAATCGGATACACTCTGCTGATGGTAAAATGACTAAACGGGACCATTTCAAATTCGTTATTAAACGGCAAACCTCGCAATATCTCCGCCGAAACAATTTGTTTTCTTATAAAATGTATACATTCATTATTTGATGATGACGATGATGATGATAAGGGAAGCATTGTTGTATTGAAATGTATATTTAAAACTGACGTTTCTGCTTGAGTTTGACCATAATTATCTGCAACAAAAAAATTTTTCAATTGAAAAATGATGGTTCAAGAAGGCGCAGAGATTTTCTTTTTTCAAACGCGCACCCCAAGGCGTACAGACCAATTAGCCTAACTTCATTTCTCCTCAAAGGGATGGAAAAGGTAATCGATCAATACCTAAGGAATGGAGTGCTTGTCACAAATCCACTCCACCCTAGCCAACATGCTTACCAGAAAGCAAAATCAACAATTACCGCTCTCCATGCTTTGACTAGCACCTTAGAGGAGGCAATTGCAACCAAAGAGATAGCCCTTTGTGCTTTCATAGATATAGAGGGTGCGTTTGATAACACCTCATATGAATCCATAGAGAAGGCTCTAAACGTAAAAGACATACATCCGTCGACAATCAAGTGGTGTATAGCCATGTTGAAAAGTCGGCAGATCACAGCCAGTCTGGGAGGCGAGTCGCTGACTATAAAGGCGCTAAGAGGATGTCCCCAAGGGGGAGTGCTATCACCTCTATTATGGTGCCTGGTAGTTGATGACTTGATGAACACCCTAACTAAAAACGGATTTAAGATACAAGGGTATGCTGATGACCTGGTAATCACAATCCGAGGTAAATATGATTCAATCATAACTCAGCTAATGCAGAAAGCCCTACTACTCACCAGTACTTGGTGCAGAAGCAATGGGCTCAGCATCAATCCCAATAAAATCGAAATAGTCCCTTNCAAAAGTTGTAGCAAATTTTATTGTTAACAATATTGCTCTGTATCATTTTTGCTCTCAGATGCGTCAATATCGAGAAATATACGAAAATATGAAAATTTGATGATTTTCGTTGTTTTATTAGTAATGATAGGTAACACTCGGGAATTGGAGTATGTTACAAAAAAACTTTTAGAACAAAAGTTGTAGCAAATTTTATTCTTAACAATACTGCTCTCTAGTACTTTTGCTCTTAGATACGTCAATATTGAGAAAAATACAAAAATGCGAAAATTTGATGAATTTGTTACTTTTTCTTGTTAGTGGTCACACTCGGGAAACAAAGCACGATACAAAAACACTTTTAGAACAAAAGTTGTAGCAAATTTTATCTTTAACAATATTCCTCTCTTGCACTTTTGCTCTTAAATGCGTAAATATCGAGAAAAATACATAAATGTGAAAATTTGATGAATTTGTTGCTTTTTCAAGTTATTAATGGCATAATGATAACACTCGAGAAATAGAGCACGTTACAAAAAAACTTTTAGAACAAAAGTTGTAGCAAATTTTATTCTTAACAATATTGCTCTCTTGCACTTTTGCTCTTAGATGCATAGATATCGAGATAAACACGAAAATATGCAAATTTGATGAGTTTCGTTGTTTTACTAGATGTTATGGTAATACTTGGGAATTGGAGCACCTTACAAAAAATCTTTTAGAACAATAGTTGTAGCAAATTTTATTCTTAACAATATTGTTCTCTTGCACTTTTGCTCTCAGATGCATTATTGTATTGAAATGTATATTTAAAACTGACGTTTCTGCTTGAGTTTGACCATAATTATCTGCAACAAAAAAATTTTTCAATTGAAAAATGATGGTCCAAGAAGACGCAGAGAAATGAATAGAAAATCTTATCGCTTAATGCTAAGAGAGATTTTCTTTTTTTAAACGCGGACCCCAAGGCGTACAGACTAACTTCATTTCTCCTCAAAGGGATGGAAAAGGTAATCGATCAATACCTAAGGAATGGAGTGCTTGTCACAAATCCACTCCACCCTAGCCAACATGCTTACCAGAAAGCAAAATCAACAATTACCGTTCTCCATGCTTTGACTAGCACCTTAGAGGAGGCAATTGCAACAAAAGAGGTAGCCCTTTGTGCTTTCATAGATATAGAGGGTGCGTTTGATAACACCTCATATGAATCCATAGAGAAGGCTCTAATCGTAAAAGACATACATCCGTCGATAATCAAGTGGTGTATAGCCATGTTGAAAAGTCGGCAGATCACAGCCAGTCTGGGAGGCGAGTCGCTGACTATAAAGGTGCCTGGTAGTTGATGACTTGATGAACACCCTAACTAAAAACGGATTTAAGATACAAGGGTATGCTGATGACCTGGTAATCACAATCCGAGGTAAATATGATTCAATCATAACTCAGCTAATGCAGAAAGCCCTACTACTCACCAGTACTTGGTGCAGAAGCAATGGGCTTAGCATCAATCCCAATAAAATCGAAATAGTCCCTTTCACTCGGAGAAGGAAGCTACAAATAAAAGCACCCTCCATTGAAAGCAGAACTATTAACCTCAAAACAGAAACTAAATACCTAGGGGTAATACTTGACAGTAAACTAAACTCACACTCACACTTAGATAAGGTGAGGAAAAAGGCCATCATGGCAAACCAGATCTGCCGCAGGCTCCTAGGAAGGAACTGGGGTCTCAAACCACGAATGGCTCATTGGGCCTACGTAGCAATAATCAGACCCATGGTCGCCTACGCCTCATTGGTTTGGTGGCCAAAAACAAAACATAAGACAGCTCAATAACAGCTGGCACAAATCCAGTCTTAACATAACGGGTGCAATGAGATCCTGTCCGACGGCTGCTTTGGAAGCCCTACTCGGTCTCACACCGCTCCACATATATATACAAAAGGAGGCAGCCTTAAGTGCCTTATCAGTGAAAATAGTTTCTTCACTCAAGTTGATGCAGGGTAACCTCAGAGGACACCTCGAGATCCTCAAGGACCCATGTCTAAAATTAAAACGGACCTCATACCGACGGAATACAATTTCAACCAACCGTACAAGGTCATATTTAGTAGCAGGGATGATTGGGCCTCAACTAAAAAGAGGAGCCCTAGCCTGGTACACCGATACTTCAAAGGCAGTAAGATCTGGAGTAGGCATGGGCATCAATGGACCAAATAGCCACATCAAATTGCCCCTCAGCTCGGACTTAACAATTTTCCAAGCAGAAGTTCTTGCTATAAACTTCTGCACCGCTTTGAACCTACAGAAGGGACAAAAAGGTGCATCCATAAACATTTTCACAGACAGTCGGGCCGCCTTAAAGGCAATTCAGGCCTACACGTGTGGCTCCGCACTGATCAGAGAGTGCACCAACAACCTGAGAGAACTCGCTAGGGGCAATGATGTTACCCTATGGTGGGTTCCAGGTCACAGCAACATTGAGGGCAATGAGAAGGCCGACAAGCTGGCCAAAGAGGCAGCAAACACGCCCTTCATTGGACCCCAACCTGGATGTGGACTACAAAAAAGCCACCTAAAACAAATAATCAACAACTGGGAGGCTTCAAAGATAGCCTTACGCTGGAAAGAACTTCCAGGTCACAGACAAGCGAAGAGTATGATAACTCCGTCGCAAAACAAAACCAAAGAGGTTTTATGCCTCAGCAAAGGGGATCTAAGAACGCTCTCAGGCNAAATGTTAGTGAGAAGTGAGGATTCCGGACTTGCGGTGATGGAAATGCTGAGGGAAATCATGAAGATCAAGGAGAGGGATGAATACAAATGGGAGGCAACACGAGAGGGGGGACACAATCCCCCCTCATCCGGGTAGGTACAGAATTAATAGTATTTCAAAAAGTAACATTTTGTATGTACTGGAGAACAACCTGACAAGAAGGAGGAAGGAGGGAAAGCGTCATCCGGGAGATAGACCGGAGAGAGAGAGGAAGGAGGAACAAGAGAGTAGAGAGGAATAGAGAGAGAGGTGTTCCCATTTCCGGGAGGAAGAGGGGGAGCATCCCCCCATCCGGGTAAGAATAAAAACTTTAACATTTCAAAAAGTAAGATCATTTATGTCTCCCAACGGACGATGAGAGACCAGGGAAGAAGTGGAAGGGAGAAGAAGAGGAAGTTTGAACGGGGGAGTAGTAAATGCAGAAGCGTGCTTCCATTTCCGGGAGGAAGAAGGGGAGCAATCCCCTCCAACCGGGTAAGAGTAAAAACTTTAATATTTCAAAAAGTAAGATCTTTTATGTTTCCCAACGGACGATGAGAGACCAGGGAAGAGGTGGAAGGAAGAGGAAGAAGAAGGAGTTTGAGTGGAGGAGTAGGAGGTGGAGAGACGTGTTTCCATTTCCGGGAGGAAGAAGGGGAGCAATCCCCTCCATCCGGGTAAGAGTAAAATTTTTAACTTTTCAAAAAGTAAGACCTCTTATGTGTCCAAACGGGGGGAGAGAAATCGTGGAAGAAGCGGAAGGAAGTATTGACTGATTGACCAGTCGAGGAGATAGAGGAAGAAAAGGGGGGAGATGAAGGGATCTTCAACGAGAGGAAGAATTCTGATGCTTTAAGAAAGGTATGAGGGAGATAAAGAGATAGAGAGGAAAAGGAGTAAAAAGAGAGGAAGGAATCTTATTTCGAACCTGGGAAGAAGAATTCCAATATAAAGCCCGAAGAAATGCCCGAGAGGGCGGTTCCGGGCAGAGGAAAGGGGTTTTTAGTGGGTCGGAGTCTCACAGATGAGCTCCAACCCCACACTATCCGGCCGTCCGAGACCGTTAGGCCGGATGTCTGATAACAGCTTAACTTTGCTTGGTTTAAATTGAATTGGCTCCTGTTGGTTTAGGTTGGATTGGGTTATGTTGCAGGTGAAGATAAATTTCCTGAACCATTATCTGCACAACAAAATTTGGCTGAGAAGGCACACCAAGCTTGAAACTCCAAAACTCCTGCTTGAAGAAGGAAAATAGCTTATTACCTTACCTTTCATGACTATTTCTTTGATAATAAAAAATTAACGTATCTTAACTAACCAAAAAATAAAGAGTTGGTTTCCGTAGCAGTTTGGTTAATTAAAACGACATCCTTTGTTAAGCAAAAGCAAGGTTGGTTAGACGGTGCATCGACACGGACGCGTGCTGTTCTAAAACTAATTAGAGAGCCGCTGGCAAGTAAGTAGTTCGGTCGACAATTAGCGACACCGCGCCGGTATACGAAATAGCGTTTCAGTCGTCGTTTTCGCGACCCTCCTCGACCGAGACCGTAAAAACGGACGACTAACAATTAGGGAGTAGTTTGCTTTTGTTGGGGGCTTGGCTAATTTACCCGACGAAATAATAAGTTGCAACTCTCGCGCAATTACGTTGGCTAAACTACTTTTTGGATGGCTTAGTGAAGGAAAAAACAACCAATTAGAAACAGACATACTGCTTTAATTCGTTGTTGTTTTGGCGAAAGAACTGTGTTTAATCGTCTACTAACGAAGTTTTAGTTTGTTGTTGACAATTAAGTTTTGTGGGTTATTTGGTATGGAATAGATTCGAACAAATTCATCGACATCTACTCGGTGTGGAAGCCGTAATTCACCTGTCGTCTCTAACAGGATTTTCTACCTTGGGGTTTCTACTTAGGTACGGGTAGTAATTTTTCCAAATGTTTCCCGCAGCTTACCGGGGTTGACTTATTTATCACTAGGTTAGAAAAATTCGACGTCAAAGCACAAGAACGTACCTTAATAACATTACTTTGTGTTTACTTTAAAATCACATATTCATATCTAGTTCACTGTGTTAATTAATTATCGTACCCGACGTCTTCATTGCAAGTATGCAACCAATATCACAGTATTGGTATTGCAATACGCGATTTGCGTATTTGGTTGCATACTTGCAATGATGATGACTGGTACGATAATTAATTCGACCGCGTTATACATCACTTGATTAAGTGACATTTTATCGTTTTTGGAGATTTTCATGGTCTCTGGTAGGTAAAGACCTAAAATACTATTTGTTTTAAACGATAAAGCTAAACGTCAATTTGTATCATTTGTCTAAGAACCGAATTAGATACACTAAGAAATTTTACAATAGAAAAAATAGATGAACCTACAATTTTAGGCCAGTGTCGTTTTGTAGATGTTAGTGTAAAATTAAAAGTTTATGTCTTTTATTTTATATAGAATTTCAATTTCGGACCTTGGCCATCTTCAGAGACTCTACAAATAGATTAACATCTCTCATCTTATCCATTTTACAACCGACAGATATGATAATGTATAACATAAAACAACATGCAAAGCAACATAACATATCACTATGTTGCATATTTTTATTCCATTAAAACTAGAACTATCACTAGAACTAACACCAGTTTAGCCGTCTTGAGAGACATGGGACTAAATCCGAATATGTCTAGTTCTCAGTCTAGTGTTAGTTCTAGTGGCAGTGGTAGGGCTAGTTAGCATAAGATATTACAATGTTGTATATTTTTATTGAACTAAAACTAGAATGACAACTAAAAACATTCGGGTTTAGTCGTGAAAAGAACTTTCAGTTGTAAATGTCAACTTTAATTTTATTATTATATTCGTATTCTTCATAAAATAACCTTTAAAGTGAGTCCAAACTTGACGCATTTATCTCAAAAAACCAAAAAGTTCGAACTTTCAACTTTTAATTTTGACATATTTGTCAACTTCATAAAAAATCCTTTAAAATGAGTCCAAACTCGACATATTTAACTTTAATATTAATGGAAATACAATCACTTCCGGTTTGAAACGTCAACGTCAATTTTGACATATTTGTCATCTTCATTAAAAAACCTTTAAAATGAGTCCAAAGATGACGCATTTATCTCAAAAAACCAAAAAGTTCGAACTTTCAACTTTTAATTTTGACATATTTGTCAACTTCATAAAAAATCCTTTAAAATGAGTCCAAACTCGACATATTTAACTTTAATATTAATGGAAATACAATCACTTCCGGTTTGAAACGTCAACGTCAATTTTGACATATTTGTCATCTTCATTAAAAAACCTTTAAAATGAGTCCAAACATGACGCATTTATCTCAAAAAACCAAAAAGTTCGAACTTTCAACTTTTAATTTTGACATATTTGTCAACTTCATAAAAAATCCTTTAAAATGAGTCCAAACTCGACATATTTAACTTTAATATTAATGGAAATACAATCACTTCCGGTTTGAAACGTCAACGTCAATTTTGACATATTTGTCATCTTCATTAAAAAACCTTTAAAATGAGTCCAAACATGACGCACTTATCTCAAAAAACAAAAAAGTTAGAATAAAAAACATTAAACCCGAAGTTAGCAACAATGAAGATAGCAATTTAATTTTTAAATATTAATACCAACCTTAATTTTTGATTTTTTTTTATTATATTTTTGTTTTTGTGACAAATATTAAGACATTTTATAAAAATTAAGAATATGTCAAAATGACATTGACATTTCAAACCGGAAGTTGCTTATATCTCGAGTAATATTGGAATTAAACGTATCATGTTTGGACTCATTTTAAAGGATTTTTCACGACGATTACAAATATGTCAAAATTGACGTTGACATTCTTAACCGGAAGTTGACCATAACTTCATTAATATTGAAGATAAATATGTCGTGTTTGTACTCATTTTAAAGGATTTTTAATGAAGATTACAAATATGTCAAAATTGAGGTTGACATTTTAAATCTGAAGTTAGTTATCATATAATAGAGAAATGGACAACTTCATGGTGTTCTTTCATGATGTATTCTTTATTCTATTTATCTCAAAAAACATAAAAGATAGAATAAAAACCATTAAACCCAAAGTTAGCCACAATGAAGATAGCAAATTAATTTTTAAATATTAATACCAACCTTAATTTTTGATTTTTTTTTATTGTATTTCTGTTTTTATAACAAATATTAAGATATTTTATAAACACAAACCGGAAGTTTAATATTGGAATTAAACGTATCATGTTTGGACTCATTTTAAAGGATTTTTCACGACGATTACAAATATGTCAAAATTGACGTTGACATTCTTAACCGGAAGTTGACCATAACTTCATTAATATTGAAGATAAATGTGTCGTGTTTGTACTTATTTTAAAGGATTTTTAATGAAGATTACAAATATGTCAAAATTGAGGTTGATATTTTAAACCTGAAGTTAGTTATCATATAATAGAAGTTTTATAACTGAAGTTAATCTAGTGTTAGTCACTTTTCCGCACTTTCTTTTTATTTTTAACGTGTTTTTTGTGTCATTTCACATTGATTAAAAAAATCGTCGATTTTTAAGCCACAGTTTCTTAATATTTCTTTTGTTAAAAAAGAGCGTCCTTAATTTCATTTTACAAGTTTTTAAACTTTACTTTTGTAAATTAGTAACTAATAATCTGATTTCGACTTTGATATGTGATCTTTTTTAACAAAATAGAAAAAAATTAAGAAACTTGTTTGTAAAATGGATCAGTATAGAGTCTCTGAGGATGGCCAAAGGCCGAAACTGGTTAGACTTAAATTCTATATAATCTAGTTTTAGTGATTAAATTTATGCAACGACTTACTTCTTGTGCTTTTATGCTTGTGATAGCTGCCATCAGTGTTCTGTGATAAAAATGGACATTCACCAAACAATTTTCATTTGTCGCTTAGTCAAGTGATGCATAACTTTATGATTTTATAAAGAAAATAAGTTCATTAGGAGTTCCCTTTGCGTGAAGTTTTAATTTAGTTATCAGGTTAATTTCTTAAACGTACTTTGAATCTTAATTACAGCTGAACCCCCAAAAGGATCTGGCAAACATAAACAACCGGAACTGCGTAATTAAAAACGAACTGTTGGTGTAGCACGAAGTTTTATTTTTATGTTAAAATTTACATCCTCTCTCTTGGCAAACTTAATTTATTCGGATCGCGTTAGGCGTATTTCGAACTTCTAGATGTTAAATTGATTCCTTGGAAGCGGTGGCTTTGTTCGTCGGCGTCGACCCATTACGGCGTCGCGTAAAACAATCATTTCCTTCGACGTTTCAAAGAAGTTCTTCAATAAGGAACGCAAACTTCCCCATTTCAGGCGACGTCACCTACATATTCATCAGTAGAACAAAATCAATTGAACCCAATATTTTTAAATTCGCCAAAAAAAAAATGTTTTTAAACTAAAAGTATTCAGAAAGTATTCACGTTATCGTTATCCTTTCTCTTCATCCCCTGGACGATTTTCGCCATTACGTTCGCTTCAAGGTAGGATTTGGCTTTTCAGAACCGCGCTCGGAGCCGGTAGTTAAATTCTATTGTTACTGCAGCACCAGAAAGCAAGAAAGAGGGATCATTGAAAACGCGACGGTTATGACGTGAATCGCAAGCCGTTACTGAAAAATTCCCTCCCAGTTTTCTTTGTCGATATAAACGACGACTTCTTTTCTAAATTATTATAAAAAAATTTGTTAAAACTTACTGGTCAGTTGAAACAGTTGAAGTTTCAAATCCCTTATCTCCGCAGTGAGTCTTTCCACCTCCTGGCGATTTTCCTCTTCCCGTTGCTGTTGGTAATTCTCTCCTTTTTCCTGTTCCGGGAGTTCCTGCTGCAGCTGCTGCTGCGTCGAACCTAAAACGCAAAACGAATAAAACGTTCTACATGAATTGAGACTGATTTATATCACGTAGTTATTCACACATCATTTTACCTTTAAGTTAAGGTATTAAAAAGAGATGATGTCAAGAAAGTTTTGTGAGTCGTTAAAATTTTCAACGTTAGTAATGGAACTCTATTTGCTTGTTGGAATACATCGTCGGGTTGGAAATCTGCAGGAGACACGTACGTTTGTTGGAAATCGGCCGAAGCGAAGGTAAATAAGGGCGTCATAGTAGCGGTAAGTTATTACAATATGCGACGACTCCCCGTTGCGTTTGACGCAGACATCTGCAATTTCCTGTGTGGTATTCCGAGCCAATTCGCAAATATTTGGTAACTCAGAATTACGTTACACCCGCAAAATTTACATAAAACTTCAAAATTCAAGTTAAAAATCTGTTTTTTATAATACCTAGATAGTCACGTTTATTACGATGCTACAATTTTTCAAACATTGCACGTGTAACGTGTCCTACGTGATTGACGCGAATTAAACCCCCCCTAGCAACCCCTGGAACGTTCTGGAACGATCGATCGCCGGATATTAAGTTATGCGACGACGACGACGTTTTCTGAACTGAAATCCGTCACGATGACCAAAAGAATCATTCGATATCTCAATTTATCACAAAAATTCAATTACTTTATATTACTAAAATACTTAAAGTTTATCGTTGGTATACATATACATATACTTAAGGGTGTAACGTCGTGACTACTTCATATTAATCAAAAGAGGGGGTCTGGCACCGTGCGAAACTGGTGAGATCAGACACGGTAGAAGGGCATTAACGCCGCAAACACACTGAAGAACACGAGTCCTGCGGTAATAGGATACCGGCGGCATTATGCCAGCGCGGCCTTATCGCTTTAAATATTTATGAGGAGTTTCCCAAGAATGTACTACCATCCATGTCGTTGGCATCGCGGTACAAACAACAATTTATCGATTTTTAACCTTCCACCTCGAACAAAAACTGTTGACGATCAAAAGTAATTTAAATTGTTTAAACTTAAACATTAAAGATTTTATTATTTCATTAAATTTTCAACGGATTTCTGTGAATTTTGATTGATTTTTAACTTTCCGCTACGAAGGAGAACTTTTACAATCAAGTTTTAATTCAAACCGGAATAATTCAACGATCTTAAAGGGTTAACTTTAAAGACTTCTCTTTAAGACTAATTTAGTCAACTCTACACTTAACATTAAAGTTTTATTGTTTCCTCAAACTTCACTTTGGAGATTATAATTTTTTTGTTGAATTTTTAATAAATTTGTAATACGGTATAATATAACGGACTAATACGGGGAAGGGAGTGTCCGTTATAACCAAATCATAGATTCATATCTTAATAACTAATTGAGATATCATCATGAACTGAGCCGCAATTTGAAGCTTATTTTGTTGGTATTTAATGTGTTAAAGATCATTTCTTCAAAACCTCAAAAATCAGAATTACGAGTTTTTGAACGCAACTCTGCAAATTTATAATCATAGATGTTAGATTAAAATTCATTAATCTTTAGAAATTCATATCTCAATAACTAATTGAGATATCATCATGAACTGAACAGCAATTTGAAGCATATTTAGTTACTTTTTAATGTATTAAAGGTCATTTCTTCAAAACTTTAAGTTCTATGTTTTATCAAATTAAAATAAAAAAAAATTCTTTTATTCCTCAATTATTTGGAAATAAAAATTGAAACTTTTCGAGGTTATTAAAGAATGTCTGGTGTTGGATTAACTAAAGTTTTAAGTTTCCCAGGTAAATAGTTCCCTTCATACTTTCAACATTATTAGATCTTTAATGAAAATGAATCTTTTTTCTCCGAAATTATTTGGAATATTTCTTTTTCATCATTATCAAATAGTTTAAGTATGTAATTTTGGTTTAAACGGGGTTTAAGTTGAACTGCGATTATTCGGGCAAAGGTTGCACCACGCCCGGATTGGTTTGCCAACTTTACGACGTTCCCAATTACCAACGTCTGGAAGCGAGTTCGAATTTTCGGGCAATATCTCTTTAACTATTCGGGGCGTGCATAATTCCGTGGAGGAACGCGTTCACGAACTAAACTTCGTCGCGTAAACGTCTTCCGGTACCTCGCCAAAACGCGAAATTATCCCTCGCTTACTCCCCGAACACGAAAACCGCTTAATTCATTTTAATACTTTGATAGAGTCTTGAAAGAAAAAACAAATTCCTTTACATCTAAGATATCCTTTTAGCTAACATTGAATCAATTTAATCACTTTGCAATTAAACGGTATGGAGGCATAAGTGTGGAGAAGCAATTTGCAGTAATAGCTAGATAACCCATGGTTCTCTTTGGAGGGTGTGTACTAGGTTTCTGTATCGCTATACCAAATCGAGCCGCAATCAACCCTTAGGCTATGTTAACTGTAACGATGCGGGGAGGGCTAAGATGAAAATTGAGATTGCGGATATGCGAGCGGAGCTCTCGTGTTTACAAGCCTGTTAACGAATTTTGATTGGTCGGGGGTTGTTATCTGGGCGAATTCTATGGCACGATGGTGGCTGTAAATTTCGGTTCCAACACCCCTCCCGCTAGCCCCCTTTCAACCGACTAATTACACCGTCGATCAAATCGAAACCACCAACACCACGAAAACGACTAACCAAACCCAAACTTTTTTTTAGCCAATTTATCGTAATCTTGATTTCATTGCATCCCACGTTAAACATTCCATTTTTTTGTGGTTATGAAATTGTAATTACCTTGCCATAAATCTCTTTTTGAAGTGGGCAATTTACAGATTAAATGGGGAATTTTCAAATAAAAATTAACGATTTTTTTTTTAAGATTTGATGATAGTTGACTGAGTAAGAGAAGCTTCGTGATACGTTCGTCGTATTTGTCGTTGTAATCCAACCTCAAAAGGCAAACACGGCGCTTCATTAGCCGTACACGAAACGGGGTATTGTTTCAGTCGACACCGGGATCCCCCTCTGAAATTAGTACCTTATCGATCACTCTATTGGCCATCCGTGAATTTGTCCTCCCAAACGATCGCTTTACGTTACACATGCTATAACAAGCTTTCGTTTAGTTTATAAAGCACCTTTCAGATGTTTTACGAAGTAAGATTTGACACATTTGCTTTCACCAACAATTAGTTAAATGATAGTAACATATTGAATGACACATTTGAGGATTTGAATACAATTCTGAGTAAGATATCATCATGAACTGAACAGCAATTTGAAGCATATTTAGTTAGCATTTAATGTGTTAAAGATCATTTCTTCGAAACTTCAAATTTCGGAATTACGATTTTTTGAATACAACTCTGCAAAGTTTTAATCATAGATTCATATCTCAATAACTAATTGAGGTATCATCATGAACTGAGCAGCGATTTAAAGCTTATTTAGTTAGCATTTAATGTGTTAAAAATCATTTCTTCAAAACTTCAAAAATCAGAATTACAAATTTTTGAACGCAACTATGCAAAGTTATAATCATAAATGTTAGATTAAAATTCATTAATCTTTAGAAATTCATATCTCAATAACTAATTGTGATATCATCATAAACTAAACAGCAATTTGAAGTATATTTAGTTAGCATTTAATGTGTTAAAGATCATTTCTTCAAAACTTCAAATTTCGGAATTACGATTTTTTGAATACAACTCTACAAAGTTTTAATCATTGATTCATATCTCAATAACTAATTGAGGTATCATCATGAACTGAGCAGCAATTTGAAGCTTATTTAGTTAGTATTTAATGTGTTAAAGGTCATTTCTTCAAAACTTCAAAAATCAGAATTACCAGTTTTTGAACGCAACTCTGCAAAGTTATAATCATAGATGTTAGATTAAAATTCATTAATCTTTAGAAATTCATATCTCAATAACTAATTGAGATATCATCGTAAACTAAACAGCAATTTGAAGCATATTTAGTTAGCATTTAATGTGTTAAAGATCATTTCTTCAAAACTTCAAATTTCGGAATTACGATTTTTTGAATACAACTCTGCAAAGTTTTAATCATAGATTCATATCTCAATAACTAATTGAGGTATCATCATGAACTGAGCAGCAATTTGAAGCTTATTTAGTTAGTATTTAATGTGTTAAAGATCATTTCTTCAAAACTTCAAATTTCGGAATTACGATTTTTTGAATACAACTCTGCAAAGTTTTAATCATAGATTCATATCTCAATAACTAATTGAGGTATCATCATGAACTGAGCAGCAATTTGAAGCTTATTTAGTTAGTATTTAATGTGTTAAAGATCATTTCTTCAAAACTTCAAAAATCAGAATTACCAGTTTTTGAACGCAACTCTGCAAAGTTATAATCATAGATGTTAGATTAAAATTCATTAATCTTTAGAAATTCATATCTCAATAACTAATTGAGATATCATCATAAACTAAACAGCAATTTGAAGCTTATTTAGTTAGCATTTAATGTGTTAAAGATCATCGAGGAAGCCGCAAAATTGCAATTAAATAGGGCACCGCGTCGAGGTGTCAAGGATGCGACGATCCTTGTAATTTGTTCCCTATCCATCCTTGACACCAAAAGGTTCAAGTTCTTTTACCTTTAAATAAATTCATACGAATAAGGAAAGTTTCGGAGAATTTATACGATATATATTGCCTTTATCAGTTTCGAAACATTCCCAGATTCAGATTCAGTGGGAAACTTTCATTGTTGAACTTGCTCAAGAACACGGAGGTATTGTTTAAATTATGCTCTTCGAATTATTTCACTTTTAAATTAAATTAAGAACTTTTCTTACCTGATCTATTTCATTTCTAGGCACCAACTAAAACTATTGACGTTTATTTACTTTAGATAGAAGATAAAAAGATTATAAAAAGAGATTAAAGTTTTTATCAAATTGAGTTAAAAATGAACAAATCTCCCATATTACTATCAAAATAACATCATTTAAGCTAAATGAATACTAAATACCCGGTTTAATAACCGGGAAATATCAATAATAACGGTGATACACCCTAAATTAGCTCTCTTTGTAAATTTATAATTGAATTACCTGGTCATATGTGAAACCATCACCGCGACACGACGCGGTGATATTTAATTATAAAAAAATATTTACTATTTCAATATAAACCAAATTAATTTTCAATTTCCTTTATTGTTTATTTCAATAAATTTTAATAAAACAGTATCGATACCCATATTAATAGTTAATAAGATTTGAGTTTAAATGAAGCTTCAACTGAGAAGTCACCATAGAAGCGTACAGCTTGAGATAGATATTTCCCATGTTCTCAAGGGAAATAAAGCCCAAAACTTTCCCTCCCTATACAGGGAACTTCGTCTCGGAACGTCGGATGTGTACGAATCCGGGCAACAGGGATATTACAATTTTCAATTTCCTCTTTCTCGTCGAAAAAAAATCACCTTTTTTGTTGCACCAAGTTAAAAATGCTTACCTGCTCGGTGTCCCTACATTCCTTTCGTTCATATCAGCCTGTTTCAATCCCAAACTCCTCCTACAAAAAAAAATAATAATAAAAAATCATATAAATAACACATCTTTGTATTCATACTAAGTATGAATAACACACGAAGATAAATCAAGGTTTATGTAGCTTAAATCCAAGCTGGAAGATATAAATTAAGGGTGCTGTGTTTTAATAAGGGCTCGTTTAAATTAAGCGGAAGATTCTTGAGCAATTAATAACCATCTCGTTTATTAACAACAAAACAAACCGATAAGATAAATTAATAAGATAAATTAATAAGACAAATTAATAAGACAAATTAATAAGACAAATTACGAAGATAAATTGATCGAATTTCCTCTCATTTATGAAATATCCCAATCGGTTTTGTATATAAACCACTCGAAACTCTCGCTCTAAATACAACCGTAGAGCTTTGTTTGGAAACTACACTACGAATTGTTCGTATTAATTATCTAGATTATGATTCAAAACCGATTGTTCGTATTATAATCGAATAGAACACGTAAATGATCATAAATCGTTGTATTAAAAGTGGAAAATTATGATTGACTTAGTACTATTTCGTTTGAAATCGTGTAAAATCAAGCGAACTCCTAGACGGTCCGACGCCTCCACCAAATTGCCGGAAGCACTCATGTAAATTACCGAACATTTTCTGCCAGACAACTTGAAAATGTTTCTTTTTATTCAACTTGTGGTTATATTATCATAAAATAGCTTTTTATATAAAGTGTTTTATATTTTTTCGTCAAGTTTTCATATAAAAATACACAAGTAGAATGGTGTGGTAGTAAATATTCCGGATCATAAACTGATCCTCAATACCGTACGAACGAGCATCGTCGTAAAAGTGGGACGAAGAATTTAATAAAAGGAAATAGAACGATCGATATCCCCCGTCAAATGGACCTGCACAAGACCATGACGCTGTGTCGCGACGTCGCATTCGCATGCAGGTCTTCATTTATACTTCATACACAAAATTATACAAAAATCTATATTTGTATACTTTCTGTATAACATGCATGAAATAACGGTTCAAATTTTATGTTCAACAAAATTTCAACGAGACTGATAAAATAAGACTCGAGAATTATCAAAACGCAAAAAAAATGTGGGATGATTATTTATGACAGTTAGGAAGTAATTTTGATATCAAATTAAAGCTAAAACATTCCTCTTTAAAATGATATATAAAACATGTTTAGTTGTATTATAAAAATTCTTAGATAAAAGAAGTTGAAATTTTATTACTTTTTATCTTAATCATGAAATATCAAAATGCAGCTTCAAACTTAAATAAACGTGGGATTGTTGTTTATGACAATTAGGAAGTAATTTTGATATCAAATTAAAGCTAAAACATTTCTCTTTAAAATGGTATATAAAACATTGTTAGTTGAATTATGAAAATTCTTAGATAAATGATGTTGAAATTTTATTACTTTTTATCTTAAACATGAAATATCAAAATGCAGCTTCAAACTTAAATAAACGTGGGATTGTTGTTTATGACAATTAGGAAGTAACTTTAATATCAAATTAAAGCTAAAACATCCCTCTTTAAAATGATATATAAAACATTATTAGTTAGATTATGAAAATTCTTAGATAAAAGAAGTCGAAATTTTATTACTTTTTATCTTAATGATGAAATATCAAAATGCAGCTTGAAACTTAAAAAAAAGTGGGATTGTTGTTTATGATAATTAAGAAGTAACTTTGATATCAAATTAAAGCTAAAACATTCCTCTTTAAAATGATATATAAAACATGTTTAGTTGTATTATAAAAATTCTTAGATAAAAGAAGTTGAATTTTAATTACTTTTTATCTTAATCATGAAATATCAAAATGCAGTTTCAAACTTAAAAAAACGTGGAATTGTTGTTTATGATAATTAAGAAGTAATTTTGATATCAAATTAAAGCTAAAGCATTCCTCTTTAAAATGATATATAAAACATTGTTAGTTGAATTATAAAAATTCTTAGATAAATGAAGTTGAAATTTAATAACGTTTTCGTCTGAACCTCAAAATGTCAAAATGCAGACTAAAACTTAAAAAAATGTGGAAGGAGTATTTATAAATATTAAGTTTTGAATTTAACATCAGATTAAAGCTAAAACATTCCTTTTTAATATAATATATAAAAGATGATTGGTTGAATTATCAAAATTTGTAGATAAAAGATGTTAAACTTTATTAGGTTAGTTATGGATAATTGTAGTGCCTCGGCCGCAAGCGACCTCGGTTTAATCACTCTAAAAAAAAATTTCCACTCAAAGCTTTGAAGATTTAAAAATATTTAGTTATCAAAATATGTTTTGTTTAATTTAGATGGCAAAACGACCTAGTCTTATCCAGGTGATGCCATTAATTACAGAGCATCTTGTTGTCGACCTTTTGGTTGCTAAGATATTAAATGTAGTATCTCGGCTTAATCACTTAAAATCATATATTCTCCACACTAAGCCTAGCCCAAATCGCTAACAACCTAACAATTACAAAATAGATCACAAGCTAAGAGAGCTTATTTTCGTTGAATTCTCCATCCTCGCTTATAACTATAAGCGAACCCTAATATTCATTTAACAATGCTATTATAAACTTTAGATTTTAAACAATAGGCTTTGGTCGGTAGTTCAGTTAATCGCTTATCCTACTTAACAGTTAAGGCGTGGACCCAAAGTGTTTATTTTGAGACGATAGAAGGTTTAAGCTTTCTCATTACGCGCAGCGTACAGGGAGAGTTTGGTCGGAGCTAACTTTCTTAATATCCGGTCAGTTCGAGTTGATTTCGACCTAAAGAGACGTGAAACGATCGACATAAAGGAAACCGTGGTGGTCGTGGACGAAGGCGAGGTTGAAGTCACGTAACCGAGTTTTCCGTCGGCTTTATCATTATGTAAATTGTTTTTCGGATTCAATCGTAGCGGCGACGTAAAATCTACTATTTCTATGCGGATTGGAATGGATTGTCCAATTCGACCGCCAAACCGAAAAACCGACGACTTATGCCTTCAGTGAAAAATCCCTAAAGAATACCCAGGTTTTCTCGACGGGATTTTCAATTCGCATTTAGTTGTAAATGGTTGAAGAACAATCATTACAAAAATTTTTGGTTCTTATTTTTTGAGACAAATCTCAAAATAATTCCATCAGGCTCAACATATATCATCTTGTAAAGATGTAATTAAATGTCAAAAATAAATTGAAAGAATTTACTAATTTTAATAAATATGAGTGTATGAAATTCTTGAAATACTTTGGAAGAAAATATGTAATAACTATTCGCTTTTATACCGCTTCTTTTAAATTTTAGATCAAAATCATTAGCATTTTCGATTCATAATTCATGAGGCTGCGGTAATAAAAGGGGGCGTCGTCGCGGGGTCGACGTACACGCGATGTTTCTTTGATGCAAAACCGATTCAACACGTGTCCGAAACCGTGCGCACGGGATCCCCCGAACCCCGCGAACTTTTTTGCATTTTTACGACGTTTCGTAAAACCAAATCGAGTCGGATCGGGTCTGGTTGTCAAAAATTCATCCTCGCGAATTAGACAGTCTCGTGTAAATGAGGTCGTAAATAATATAGGGATGCCACCGCCACCACCACCACTGACGCCAACCGAACGACAACGACGGGCGGCGCTAGGGAGAAAACGAGCCACCCCCACGTTGGCCAAACTGTTCCCATTCCAAAGTTGGTTACGAACTTGTCACCCGTAATCATTTCCGCCACTGCAAATTCTACTTTGATTAATTTAAATAGTTTCAGACGACGCGCGACGTAATGGTTAGTTTTGATCTATTAATTTATTTTTGAAATTAACAAATAATTAAGAGTATTTTTATGAAACTTGTGTTTTTGGCACAACTTTCTCGTTGTTACTTTGATTTAGGAATTTTAATGTCTAAATTATTTTATTGATTTGAAATAAATCAAAATATTCCGTGGAGTTAAGAGAGGTTCGGTAATCTAAACGTACCAGATCGTAAATCTAAAAGGGGTTATTTACGATCGTTTAGTCCAAGGGACGAACTAACTAGGTCCATAAAAATCGGTTTTACCCTTTGACACCGTGATGTATACACCTACAAATTTTTATACACGAAATTGTAAATACACTAAATGTAGGAAATTCTTCGGAGTCCTAAGGATCGTGGTAAACCACGCGCAGGGCGGCTTAATAGAGTACCCGAGAAGTACGGAAAGGCGCTGTCAGTTTGAAGGATTATTTCCCAACATGGAAATTTTTATTCTCGGCCGCGCGGCGACAAGATATATTTTAGCCGGGACCCAAGTTCGACCGTAAATCTTGAAGGGCCGTATTTCACGATTTTCCCCAATTTATCATAAAACGCTCCGGCATAATTTCCAATGCGTCTCGTGTGTTTCCGTTTCGCAAATTGTTTTCCCTTCGAACAAACCGTTCAAACTTGAAAGTTTTTCGACAGCTCCACTCCTTCAAAATATAGGTATAACGTATACAATGGAAATAATACTAAAGATAGAAGCGTGATAAAAACATATCATAAACTAGAATCTTTAAGCTTTATTTAACCTACATATCATATTAAAATTCTTAAAAATGCAGTTGATATGATTTTTTGAAAATTTCATATTATTTTTGATTAATAAAGTTAACAATTTCTTCTTTAATAATTTTTTCCTGGGAATAATAATAATATTATCTCATAATTTTTATATCATATCATAAACTAGGATCTTTAAGGTTCAATTTAACATACATATCATATTAAAATTATTAAAAACACAATTGATATGATTTTTTTGAAAATTATTTTTGATTTAAAATTTAACAACTTCTTCTTTAATAATGTTTTCCTGGAAATTTCAATAATATTATCTCATAATTTTTATATCATATCATAAACTAGGATCTTTAAGCTTCAGTTTAACATACATATCATATTAAAATTCTTAAAAATGCAGTTGATATTATTTTTTGAAACTTTCATATTATTTTTGATTTATAAATTTCACAATTTCTTCTTTAATAATGTTTTCCTGGAAATTTCAATAATATTATCTCATAATTTTTATATCATATCATAAACTAGGACNTATAAGCGTGATAAAAACATATCATAAACTAGAATCTTTAAGCTTTATTTAACCTACATATCATATCAAAATTCTTAAAAATACAGTCGATATAATTTTTTGAAATTTTATAAATTTAACAATTTCTTCGTTAATAATGTTTTTCTGGGAATTTCAATAATATTATCTAACAATTCTTATATCATATCATAAACTAGCATCTTTAAGCTTCAATTTGACATATATATCATATCTTGATTCTTAAAAATGCAGTTGATATGATTTTTTGAAAATTTCATATTATTTTTAATTTATAAAGTTAACAATTTCTTCTTTAATAATTTCTTCCTGGGAATTTCAATAATATTATCTCATAATTGTTATATCATATCATAAACTAGGATCTTTAAGCTTCAATTTAACATACATATCATATCTTGATTCTTAAAAATGCGGTTGATATGATTTTTTGAAAATTTCATATTATTTTTAATTTATAAAGTTAACAATTTCTTCTTTAATAATTTCTTCCTGGGAATTTCAATAATATTATCTCATAATTGTTATATCATATCATAAACTAGGATCTTTAAGCTTCAATTTAACATACATATCATATTAAAATTCTTAAAAATGCAGTTGATATGATTTTTTGAAAATTTCATCATTTTTGATTTATAAATGTTACAATTTCTTCTTTAATAATGTTTTCCTGGAAATTTCAATAATATTATCTTATAATTTTTATATCACATCATAAACTAGGATCTTTAAGCTTCAATTTAACAGACATATCATATTAAAATTCTTAAAAATGCAGTTGATATGATTTTTTGAAAATTTCATATTATTTTTGATTTATAAAGTTAACAATTTCCTCTTTAATAATTTTTTCCTGGGAATTTCAATAATATTATCTCATAATTTTTATATCATATCATAAACTAGGATCTTTAAGCTTCAATTTAACATACATATCATATTAAAATTCTTAAAAATGCAGTCGATATGATCTTTTGAAAATTTCGTTATTTTTGATTTATAAAGTTAACAATTTCTTCTTTAATAATGTTTTCCTGGAAGCTTCAATAATATTATCTTATAATTTTTATATCATATCATAAACTAGGATCTTTAAGCATCAATTTATCATAAATATCATATCTTGATTCTTAAAAATGCATTCGATATGATTTTTTGAAAATTTCGTTCTTTTTGATTTATAAAGTTAACAATTTCTTCTTTAATAATGTTTTCCTGCGAATTTCAATAATATTATCTTATAATTTTTATATCATATCATAAACTAGGATCTTTAAGCTTCAATTTAACATACATATCATATTAAAATTATTAAAAACACAATCGATATGATTTTTTTGTAAATTATTTTTGATTTATAAATTTGACTATTTCTTCAATTAATAATGTTTTTTGTGAAATTTCAATAATATTATCTTATAGTTTTTATATCTTATCATAAACTAGGATCTTTAAGCTTCAATTTAACATACATATCATATTAAAATTCTTAAAAATGCAGTTGATATGATTTTTTGAAAATTTCATATTATTTTTGATTTATAAAGTTAACAATTTCTTCTTTAATAATTTTTTCATGGAAATTTCAATAATATTATCTCATAATTTTTATATCATACCATAAACTAGGATCTTTAAGCTTCAATTTAACATACATATCATATTAAAATTATTAAAAACACAATCGATGTGATTTTAACAATATCGTCTTTAATATAATAATAATGTTTTTTGTGAAATTTCAATAATATTATCTTATAGTTTTTATATCTTATCATAAATTAGAATCTTTAACCTTGAATTCAACATACATATCATAACAAAACAGCCTTTCCGGAATTAATATTACCGATATAACGGTTTTTCTGAATTTCAAAATATTGTTTTATAAAATGATTTTTAGTTTTTTTTAAATTATAGAGATCTTTAGCATTGTATGTGTATACGTGGTGTAATTTATGTAATAGCACGAAAGTCTAGCGTGCTTTTATCCTTTATCCTGGGTTCCCTAACGCAAAAACCCTGACCTCAAAGGGTTTACGATAGACGATGTAGGGCGTCGTGTTTCAGATTTTACTTTAAGCTTGAAAGCTTAAAACCAAATAAAATATATAATACAATTTTCTTATTACTTACCGGAATGCTTTGGTAGCCACTGTGGTTAAATTTTTTTTACGACCCAGTTTTAAACTCGGCGTCGTTCATATTGAGATCTTTAAGCTTCAATTTAACATACATATCATATTAAAATTATTAAAAACACAATCGATGTGATTTTAACAATATCGTCTTTAATATAATAATAATGTTTTTTGTGAAATTTCAATAATATTATCTTATAGTTTTTATATCTTATCATAATCTAGGATCTTTAAGCTTCAATTTAACATACATATCATATTAAAATTATTAAAAACACAATCGATATGATTTTTTTGTAAATTATATTTGATTTATAAATTTGACTATTTCTTCAATTAATAATGTTTTTTGTGAAATTTCAATAATATTATCTTATAGTTTTTATATCTTATCATAAATCAGGATCTTTAAGCTTCAATTCAACACACAAAACATCCTTTCCGGTATTAATATTACCGATATAACGGTTTTACTGAATTTCAAAATATTGTTTTATAAAATGATTTTTAGTTTTTTTTAAATTATAGAGATCTTTAGCATTGTATGTGTATACGTGGTGTAATTTATGTAATAGCACGAAAGTCTAGCGTGCTTTTATCCTTTATCCTGGGTTCCCTAACGCAAAAACCCTGACCTCAAAGGGTTTACGATAGACGATGTAGGGCGTCGTGTTTCAGATTTTACTTTAAGCTTGAAAGCTTAAAACCAAATAAAATATATAATACAATTTTCTTATTACTTACCGGAATGCTTTGGTAGCCACTGTGGTTAAATTTTTTTTACGACCCAGTTTTAAACTCGGCGTCGTTCATATTGAAAAATCTGAAATAAATAACAAATTTATAACAAATCTATCGATATAATAAATTGAAAATGTTAATTGCTAGATGAGCTTGTTCCGAAAATCTGAACATTTTTCGAGTGGTCGATACAAATTTAATCGATTTCGGGGTTTTGTTTGTTTCCGTCTGTTTGGAGTTGTATTTTTTTTTTGGCCTCGTTAAAACTTAGCCTCTACCAAACACGAGCCAATTTTTAACGTGTATTTTTATTTTCTAGTTTTTTTTATGCTCACGTGTTTACTTTTTCCGGTTTTCAACCGAATGTCGCACCATGTTTTCCCTTCGACAAATTTATTTATTGCTTTGCATGGGAATCGATTTCACATAGACAAATCAGATCGCAACAAATCACAAAAAAAAATGAATTTAACGTTTTAAAAGATTTAAAGGGGTTTTGTGGAAATTGAACATCTTTTATAGAAAAGGCTGTATAAATTAAAAAAAAAGGATCATGAAAATAACGATTGGAGAAAAGCGATAACCTGGACGTTCCTGAGGGACATATCAATTTACTAACCGATTATTCGAGATCTCGGGGAAAAGAGAACCAGAAGCAGTTCTAATCTAAACACCAACCGTCGTAATAATAGCGGATTCGATCACGGTCTTATTGGTTCAGGGATGTTTTATAAAAGAAAAGTTGATTTCAATCTTGGATTTCTTTATTTTTTTTAGCTTTTATTGGATACGAGGGAAATGACAAAGCTAAAACAATAAAAATCGTTATATTTACAATAAAAAATGTTTTTTAATCTCCATCGAAAAAGGTTTTATTTACAAAATTGCAATAAAAACTCGCAAAATACCGTTAGTTATTATTATTGTTCAATAAATATCGGAATTTCATCGCTAAATAGTGATAAATAATAATATAACGAATTAAACCAAAAGAGAATTTATTAGATATGTTTTGAAGGTTTGTTACATTATAGTTGAGTTGCTCTAAGGTTTAATAAATGAACTTGGTGTTGAATTACTTTCTGGTTAAGTTCCATAGCTTATTTTCGAGTTTTGTTACCTTGCAGGTGAGTTGCTTTGGGATTGAGATGTGTTTACCGTCAAGATTGAACTGATTTCCTTTGTTATCTAAAAAAAGTTACCCAACCCAATAATAACTGGATTGAGTAACTGTTTGGTTGAGTACTTTCTTCTAATTTGGATCATCGGCAGTTCTTGCTCTGTCCACATTTTCTGGTTGCAACCCATATCAGCTCTGTGTTTAATGATTCGTTGCATAAAAATGATTAAAAACACATTATCTAACATTATTATCTTGTAAAGCTACTTTTATGCCGCAGAAAATAATTAAAACAACGTTTTATAAGATAAATTTGTCAAAATTTAAAGATTTGTATCTCAAGAACAAAATGAGATATGCCGATGAAATAAAAAGCATTTTAAAGGAAATTTAATCTAAATTAAACTTACTAAAGTTTATTTTTTAATTCCACTAAATCTTGATACCACGATTTTTTGAATTAATTTTTGCCTCAGTACCAAAAATCTCAAGAAATGTGTAAGATATCAAGATAAAAAACAAACTTTTATTAAAATGAAATTACCAGGTTGATGAGAGTTATAAATAAATTTCATTAATTTTTAAGATATATCCTACAAGGACATTTTACAAATAAAACAAGAACTTCTGGAAACTATTTTAATAATAACTGTTTTAACGACTAATTAAAATAGTGTTGCAACCTCTTCAAAAACAAGTTCAAACGTCTATTTAATTACAAAGTGACGGTCGTAAATGTTTTCAAGTTTATATTACATTATACTTTAGTTGTTTATACTCCAGTAATGTGGTAGTGAAGGAAAAGAGCAAGAGGCGAATTTGTAATAAAAGTCTAATAAAAATAAAAATAAATAAAGAACCAATTCAAAAAAAAACTCTGTTATATCTCTATAACACAGATTTTATTGTTTAAATTATTTATATTAAAAAAATATTATGGTTTCAATTTAAAGTTAACGACGCTTTTAAAAAATGCTTCAAATAATACTTATTCAGAATTGGACGTAGAACAATTTTTGTTAATAACATTTTTCAAAATATCCGCTAGGTTTCGCTGTATACTCGTATCAAAAACCAGTTTTTTTAAGGTTATGTTCTTAATTATTGTTTGTATCAAAGAATGTTTCAAATAATACTTATTTAAAATTGGACGGAGAACAATTTTTGGTAATAAAATTTTTTAAACATTCACTAGGTGTCGCTGTGTACTGGTACACCGACGCTTTTAAAATTGATTTTCAAATCGGTTCTTGCGGGGGTTTTTCAATTATACAAATCGCCATCACCACGCCGACGGTTTAATTTCGATTTTTATCCCCGCAACTTTTCAATAAAAGAAGGAATCTTTTGTACCCTGTCAAAGGTTTCCAATTTTAATTCTACCTTAAAGAAACTCGCCTTTCCCGTTGCGTTTTTACGATGAGATTACATGAAATATTTCAATGGGAAAAATTAGTGATTTAAATTTCAACTTTTTTTTTAAAGCTCCTAGAAAAAGTGGTAGTAATTTAATTGCATTTTTGAAGTGCTCATCCCGGATTACTACTCACTTTAATTAAACCATCAGATAAATTCAATTTGGGGCGAAAAATTTCCAACGGAAGCTTTAATTGGACGTTGACCGTTCTTCAAGTTCGAAATACCACTGACCTTTTGATATAAAAGCATAATTAAGATGATGGACCGTCCGAAGTAATTGAAGCGTATTTTCCTGCTTAACTTTAAGCAAGAAAATACGCTTCAGCTTATAGAGTGAGTAAAACTCAACTTTACCTTTGTAACTATTTGTAAACTGTTTTAAAGGTGTCCTTAAATTGAACTTAATCTCGTTTTAATTCAGACATCTTTTGGTTTTAACTAAAATCATCCCTTACTGGACTTGGCAGGTCAATTATTCGCAAACATGCTTAAACAGGTCGAGTCCTTTAAACTAAACAAAATCAAACGGGTTGTACACGTGCGGTTTAGCGAATAGCCCCGGGGGTGGCACGCTAAAATTTGCATTAAACTCCGCAAAGTTGCCGTTAGCCTCTTCAAAGTCCACGCTGCGCCACCGCCGACTTCACCCTTGGGGCACAAATTTAATTTCGCCGATCGGTTTAAGGCTACGAATTCGCGGCGTAAAACAAACTTAATTTCATGCAACATTGGCTACGACCACCAACCACCGACAAACGCCAACCCCCCGGAAAATGCAAACGTCAGTTTCGGTTTGGCAAATAATAGAAATGAAACGAGTCGAATCGAATCGAATATCGTGTACTTGAAAAACTTTAATGACGAACACTTTGTTTTAATAATTATTTCATTTAGCGTTGTAATAAAAAAATGCATAGAATCCTGGTAAAGTTGGTGGGAGACCGGAAAAAAGATGAAAAAGGGTTAGGATTCGTTATTCATGGTGCGACGCCGGAGGGCAAAGGGTAAAAAGAGGATTTGCATATCTTGTCACTTGATATGGAGGGACACGTTCCTGCGAAATGTGCGCGCATTATGAAAAAAGAGGAGAAGAAAAAAAAGACCCTCATTTTACTGTACACGTCTGTACCTGAAATTCTTCTTTTACAACCTTTTACTGCACATATTTCTTTTGCGGTAATAAAAAGGAAAGACCATAATCAACTTACTTCCTTTTAAACTAACGATAGAAATTTATTATGTTTTCTCTTATCACTGCGTACCATATCATATTTACTTACGATAAATATTACAACACTTATCAGCATTATTACATCAACTCGTTCGGGTCGTTCAACGCCATCAATCGAGGAAGATTTCTTTGTTGATAACTAAATTAATCCTTTCAATCTCTCAAGCAACCACAATTAAGCCTTCTCGATATACAGCTCTTATATTCCAAGATCAATCTTTTTAATGGACAAAATGTTGTGAGAACTAGTTTTTGCTAGTGTATACATCGATGATGTTATTTATCAGCCCGACTTTGGAAAAGGAGAACATGGAGCATCTCAAAGCTACCAAAATCCCTTTAATTACTATTAATAGGATATCATCAAGGTTTTTTTGATAGGCTTTATCGGAGGCAGAACGATCTATGGCAGAGAAATTGAAATGAAATACTATTAGAGTCGAGAATCCAAAGAAATGACAAAAGCCAGACAAATACACACCGCGCCAAGACTCAAGAAGATTGTGATAGAATTTTAAAGAGCTAAAAAAATTAATTAATTAAAACTTTTTCCCTATTCATTTAATAGTTGTTACGTAAATTTTTTTTCTTGTTTCTTTAAAATTTTTCCGTTATAAACGAGAATCTAGACAAGTACATATTTGTATCCCGCATAATAGAATAGGGTAAGGTATTACGCCGGAAGCGAAAAATCTCGAGTTATCCTTTTTTCAAAAAGCGGTAATGTTTTATATCTACGTTGCAGCGGACGTGATATAGAGGAATATTTTTAAGGTATACATTTTAGCGAAACCGGCCACAGGATATAGGAGTTGGCCCCTATGGAACTCCGTTTGAAATTTATACACACGCATAGTTGGCGTTCAGATATTTCCGGTATTTCATACAAAGATTGCGCATTCAAATCAGGAATTGTTCATTTACATTCCAATTTTAACAATAATAATCCGTTTAGTAAAATTCTTTCTTTTATNATTTTTATATCAAATTAAAGCTAAAAGATCATATTTTATGATAGTCCATAAATATGTTATGATTTAATAAGAAAATTTCGGAGATAAAGAGTTTTGAAAAAAAGGTAGGGTTATATTGATTTTTTAATCTGTGTGAAATGCAGTGAACTTTAAGAAATCACCCCAGGTTTATTTTTGGGAGTTAAGGAATAATTTTTATATCAAATTAAAGCTAAAAGATCATATTTTATGATAATCGATAAATATATCATGATTTAATAAGAAAATTCCGGAGATAAAAATGTTTGAAAAAAAGAGTAGGGTTATATTGATTTTTTAATCTGTGTAAAATGAAGTGAACTTTAAAAAATCATCCCAAGTTTATTTTTACGAGTTAAGGAACGATTTTTATATCAAATTAAAGCTAAAAGATCGTATTTTATGATAGTCTATAAATATGTTATGATTTAATAAGAAAATTTCGGAGATAAAGAATTTTGAAAAAAAGATTGATTTTTTAATCTGTTTGAAATGAAATGAACTTTAAAAAGTCGCCCAAGGTTTATTTTTAGGAGTTAAGGAATGATTTTTATATCAAATTAAAGCTAAAAGATCATATTTTATGATGATCGATAAATATATTATGATTTAATAAGAAAATTTGGGAGATAAAAATATTTAAAAAAAAATTAGGGTTATATTGATTTTTTAATCTGTATGAAATGAAGTCAACCTTACCTCTTTTCTAATTTACATAACGTACAAATCCTATGGATGAAACCAACCATGTCATCCATTCCTTTCGCACCCCTTAAACCCTCTAAAAACGTCTAAAGTCTAGTGAAATCCTACAAAGTTCAGCGGTGCGTTTCCTTTTTGCGTCCGCCTTTCTGACTTTAAGAGATTAGAACGTTCAGCTCCTTCTTAAACCTGATAAAGTGATATTGGATTTTGCGATTTCGCAAGCATATTGAAAGGTTTTCAGAATAAAAGAAAGAATTTTACTAAACGGATTATTATTGTTAAAATTGGAATGTAAATGAACAATTCCTGATTTGAATGCGCAATCTTTGTATGAAATACCGGAAATATCTGAACGCCAACTATGCGTGTGTATAAATTTCAAACGGAGTTCCATAGGGGCCAACTCCTATATCCTGTGGCCGGTTTCGCTAAAATGTATACCTTAAAAATATTCCTCTATATCACGTCCGCTGCAACGTAGATATAAAACATTACCGCTTTTTGAAAAAAGGATAACTCGAGATTTTTCGCTTCCGGCGTAATACCTTACCCTATTCTATTATGCGGGATACAAATATGTACTTGTCTAGATTCTCGTTTATAACGGAAAAATTTTAAAGAAACAAGAAAAAAAATTTACGTAACAACTATTAAATGAATAGGGAAAAAGTTTTAATTAATTAATTTTTTTAGCTCTTTAAAATTCTATCACAATCTTCTTGAGTCTTGGCGCGGTGTGTATTTGGCTGGTTTTTGTCATTTCTTTGGATTCTCGACTCTAATGGTATTTCATTTCAATTTCTCTGACATAGATCGTTCTGCCTCCGATAAAGCCTATCATAATATATTTACCGATTATCATAAAAAATGATCTTTTAGCTTTAATTTGATATAAAAATTATTCCTTAACTCCCAAAAATAAACCTGGGGTGATTTTTTAAAGTTCACTGCATTTCACACACATTAAAAAATCAATATAACCCTACTCTTTTTTTCAAAAATCTTTATCTCCAAAATTTTCTCATTAAATCATAATATATTTATCGATTATCATAAAATATGATCTTTTAGCTTTAATTTGATATAAAAATCATTCCTTAACTCGTAAAAATAAACCTGGGGTGATTTTTTAAAGTTCACTTTATTTCACACAGATTAAAAAACCAATATAACCCTACCTTTTTTTCAAACATTTTTATCTCCGAAATTTTTTTATTAAATCATGATATATTCATCGATTATCATAAAATATGATCTTTTAGCTTTAATTTGATATAAAAATCATTCCTTAACTCGATAAAAATAAACCTGGGGTGAATTTTTAAAGTTTACTTCATTTCACACAGATTAAAAAATCAAAATAACCCTACCTTTTTTTCAAAATCCTTTATCTCCGAAATTTTCTTATTAAATCATAACATATTTATGGACTATCATAAAATATGATTTTTTAGCTTTAATTTGATATAAAAATCGTTCCTTAACTCGTAAAAATGAACTTGGGGTGATTTTTTAAAGTTCACTTCATTTCACACAGATTAAATAAACCTACTCTTTTTTTCAAAACTCTTTATCTCCGAAATTTTCTTATTAAATTATGATATGTTTATCGATTATCATAAAATATAATCTTTTAGCTTTAATTTGAGATAAAAATCGTTTCTTAACTCGTGAAAATAAACCTGGGGTGATTTTTTAAAGTTCATGTTCTTTTTTTCAAACATTTGTATCTGAGAAATTTGCTTATTAAATCATAATATATTTATCGATTATCATAATATATGATCTTTTAGCTTTAATTTGATATAAAAATCGTTCCTTAACTCGTAAAAATAAACTTGGGGTGATTTTTTAAAGTTCACTTCATTTCACACAGATTAAAAAACCAATATAACCCTAGCTTTTTTTCAAACGTTTTTATCTCCAGAATTTTCTCATTAAATCATAATATATTTATCAATTATCATAAAATATGATCTTTCAGCTTTAATTTGATATAAAAATCGTTTCTTAACTCGTAAAAATAAACCTTGGGCGACTTTTTAAAGTTCACTTCATTTCAAACAGATTAAAAAATCAATATAACCCTACTTTTTTTTTCAAAATTCTTTATCTCCGAAATTTTCTTATTAAATCATGATATGTTTATCGATTATCATAAAATATGATCTTTTAGCTTTAATTTAATATAAAAATTATTCCTTAACTCCCAAAAATAAACCTGGGGTGATTTTTTAAAGTTCACTTCATTTCACACAGATTAAAAAATCAATATAACCCTACACTTTTTTTCAAAATTCTTTATCTCCGAAATTTTCTTATTAAATCATAACATATTTATGGACCATCATAAAATATGATCTTTTAGCTTTAATTTGATATAAAAATCGTTTCTTAACTCGTAAAAATAAACCTTGGGCGACTTTTTAAAGTTAATTTCATTTCACACAGATTAAAAAATCAATATAACCCTACCTTTTTTTCAAACATTTTTATCTCCGAAATTTTCTTATTAAATCATGATATATTTATCGATTATCATAAAATATAATCTTTTAGTTTTAATTTGAGATAAAAATCATTCTTTAACTCCCAAAAATAATCCTTGGGCGAATAAGTTGGGATATGATGATCGTTTAATTAAATTATTGAAGGAAAATTTATTACCTTTTATGTTTTTTTGTCAATGTAATCGTTAACAATAAATTATTTATGTCAACCAGAAATGAGGGGAAAATTTATTTCCCGCGTTGATTTATTTCTCGTCCCATTTCCCAGGGGGAATATTCCGTTATTGCCAAATTGTCATTTGTCTTTTTGAATTAAACCCAGAAGTAAACGTTCATCATAAGGACATCAATATTGTATATCCACCATTTTTCTTTCTTTCCTTTATGATATGCTGGAGATCCAAGTAGTATTTTTATAACAGTTTCAAGTCGTATTTTAACGTTTATTGCTTTGGGCGCGTTTCGTGAATTGAAAATTTAATTTAAACCGCGACGTTTCACGTGTGATAACCATCGTATGCGGGGATTTCCATAAAAGCTCTTCTCCGCAAGACCACCCCAGATTGATGGTCTTGTTTATTCGGCACGTGAACGCGTTATTAGATTTTCAAGAGCACTTCGTATATTGGAATTCAAAGTTATACGATTAAAATATTTTGTTTCAAATGATTTGAAATTTTTTTTGTCTTAGAAAAGACCGTCAGTTTGCTAATATAGTAACCTACGGGGCCATAAAAATAAATCTTCCTCGGGACACCTAAATACCGAGCTAATGCCTCTTCGGCCGTAATTTATTTAATCGCGAACACACAGGGGTTGTTTTCGCTTCTTCTTCGTTGGTCTATTTTGGTAAAAATACCACCCGTGACCTGTATCGATCCAGTTTTCATTGAAACGTTGTGGTTGCATTAAAATTATAAAGAATTAAAAAAAATTAAATTAATATACTGAATAATTAGACGATTTTAATTAATTTAAATCTTTTAAAGGAGACTCGTTTCTCGGGGTTGAGAATCTTAGAGAGAGAGAAAACCCAGACAAAGTAACAGTTTGTTTAAGAAACTTAATTATCTCGGAAAAACGTCAGGATGGAAGTTTCGACGAAAGTTGAAAGGATCGCGAATAGGAGTGTGTTTACAAAATACCGACATCATTTGCCTAATTAACGTTTTTTTGAAGTCCAACCTTCGACTTTGAATTTATTTATATAAACAATTCGGTACTAATTAATTTGTAAAGAAACTAAAAATAAATTCGTTTACTTTCGAAGTTAAAACCAATCTTGTAAGTGAAATGAAAACTTTAAATCAAAAATTAAATCTGAATTACGTCTTATTAAATCTTTTTCTATTTTTGTTAATTCTGTGTTAGGTCCAGTTATTACACTTTTAATTCGTACGTTAATTTTTAATTTATCGTTTCACTCCGACCGACCATAAACCTTCCAAACTAATAAACAATGGGGGGGTTAAAATCCCGTTCCGCGGGGTTCGAAATAAATCAAATTTAAGCCGCAAAAAGCGCAGTTGCAGCGGCGCACCTCTTATAACTCATTGTTTCAACGTTACGGCACGTGGTAGAGGGGCCGTATTTCACACTAATAAATGCCCGACCGGCGTACCGTTAAATTTATTAGCATCACGTTTTCCACTATTTTCTCATAATTATTTTAATATAAACCGAAACAGAACCCACAACAGATAACGCGTTCGTTCGCTTTACATATACCGCAATATTAAATCGTAATGAGACCACGAAATTGACTCGAATCCAAAATATTATTACCATAACACCAGTTTTACATGCAAATTTAACGTAAACAGATGTTTTACATTCCCTCTTTTAACAATAACCGTCCACTACTTGTTTATTTATATTTTTGTTATATGATCCATTAATCATATGACGTAAAAATCCAATCGGAAGGCTTTCTGAAAGCTTTTTTAAACCTCTGCCTCAAATTAAGTCGGCTTAAACCGGAACTGACGTCATCATTAATAACGAACTTATACCATAATCTAAAACGAAACTTTTCCCGGTTACTCCATCGTTTTTTAAACACCGAAAATTTATTATTCGGGGTGAGACTAAATGTTATATCATGTCTTTTTACATAAATTGTAAACTGTTTGAACTTTATGAAGTGGTACACCTATCACTATGTATAATGCATTAATAAAAATTCAACCCACATATTCTGTTCAAATAAAGTTATTTAATAATGTTCCCGTACTCCCATTTGCGGTCTAAATAGAAATATTTGTATAGTGGTTATAATAGTCTAACCACNATTCAACCCACATATTCTGTTCAAATAAAGTTATTTAATAATGTTTCCGACTCCCATTTGCGGTCTAAATAGAAATATTTGTATAGTGGTTATAATAAACTATAGTTCAACCACTATCAACAATAAAAATTAATTAAGTTTTGAATTTACTATTTTAGACTATATTTTGGATGTTACATTTTTATTTATTATTTTAACAATAATAATATTCCTATATGAAACATCATATATCAAATATAAACGAAATATTAATTAGATCTAAAAAACATAACAATAAAATTAGATAACGCCACAATTTCTATTTCAATTTGGTGTAGAAAGTCTCATTTTGATATTTTGACAGTGTACGAATTAACAGCTTTAACGTCTGGATTTTTTTTCTAATAATTTTTATAATCAACCCCAATGCATATTATATATCAGTTTAAAGAGGAATCTTTAAGCTTTCATCTGGTATAAGAATTATTTCTATGTTCCTAAAAATAGCTTTTCCAGGAATTTTCAAAGTTTAAGTATCATTTTGATANCTCCCATTTGCGGTCTAAATAGAAATATTTGTATAGTGGTTATAATAGTTTAACCACTATCAACAATAAAAATTAATTAAGTTTTGAATTTACTATTTTAGACTATATTTTGGATGTTACATTTTTATTTATTTATTTACAATCTACCCCAAAGCATATTATATATCATTTTAAAGAGAAATCTTTAAATTTTCATCTGGTACAAGAATTAATTCTACATTCCAAACAATAGCCCTTCCAGAAATTTTTAAAGTTTAAGCATCATTTTGATATTTTGGCATTGTACCAATTAACAGTTTTAACTTCTCGATTTTTTTTCTATTAATTTTTATAATCAACCCCTATGCATATTATATATCATTTTAAAGAGGAATCTTTAAGCTTTCATCTGGTATAAGAATTATTTCTACATTCCTAAAAATAGCTTTTCCAGGAATTTTTGAAGTTTAAGCGTAATTTTGATATTTTGACATTGTACCAATTAACAGTTTTAACTTCACGATTATTTTTCTAATAATTTTTATAATGTACCCCAATGCATATTATATATCAGTTTAAAGAGGAATCTTTAAGCTTTCATCTGGTATAAGAATTATTTCTACGTTCCTAAAAATAGCTTTTCCAGGAATTTTTGAAGTTTAAGCGTAATTTTGATATTTTGACATTGTACCAATTAACAGTTTTAACTTCTCGATTATTTTTCTAATAATTTTTATAATGTACCCCAATGCATATTATATATCAGTTTAAAGAGGAATCTTTAAGCTTTCATCTGGTATAAGAATTATTTCTACGTTCCTAAAACTAGCTTTTTCAGGAATTTTCAAAGTTTAAGTATCATTTTGATATTTTGATACTGTACCAATTAACAGTTTTAATTTCTCGATTTTTTTTCTAATAATTTTTATAATCTACCCCAATACATATTATATATCATTTTAAAGAGGAATCTTTAAGCTTTCATCTGGTATAAGAATTATTTCTACGTTCCTAAAAATAGCTTTTCCACGAATTTTCAAAGTTTAAGTATCATTTTGATATTTTGATACTGTACCAATTAACAGTTTTAACTTCTCGATTTTTTTTCTAATAATTTTTATAATCAACCCCAATGCATATTATATATCATTTTAAAGAGGAATCTTTTTTAAGCTTTCATGTGGTATAAGACATATTTCTACATTCCTAAAAATAGCTTTTCCAGGAATTTTTGAAGTTTAAGCGTCATTTTGATATTTTGACATTGTGCGAATTAACAGTTTTAACTTCTCGATTATTTTTCTAATAATTTTTATAATCTACCCCTATGCATATTATATATCAGTTTAAAGAGGAATCTTTAAGCTTTCATCCGGTATAAGAATTATTTCAACATTCCTAAAAATAGCATTTCCAGGAATTTTCAAAGATGAAACATCTTTTTCATATTTTGACATTGTACCAATTAACAGTTTTAACTTCTCGATTATTTTTCTAATAATTTTTATAATGTACCCCAATGCATATTATATATCAGTTTAAAGAGGAATCTTTAAGCTTTCATCTGGTATAAGAATTATTTCTACGTTCCTAAAAATAGCTTTTCCAGGAATTTTTGAAGTTTAAGCGTCATTTTGATATTTTGACATTGTACAAAATAACAGTTTCAACTTCTCGACTTATTTTCTAACAATTTTTATAATCTACCCCAATACATATTATATATCATTCTAAAGAGGAATCTTTAAGCTTTCATCTGGTATAAGAATTATTTCTACGTTCCTAAAAATAGCTTTTCCAGGAATTTTTGAAGTTTAAGCGTAATTTTGATATTTTGACATTGTACCAATTAACAGTTTTAACTTCTCGATTCTTTTTCTAATAATTTTTATAATCAACCCCAATGCATATTATATATCAGTTTAAAGAGGAATCTTTAAGCTTTTATCTGGTATAAGAATTATTTCTACATTCCTTAAAATAGCTTTTCCAGGAATTTTCAAAGTTTAAGTATCATTTTGATATTTTGGCATTGTACCAATTAACAGTTTTAACTTCACGATTTTTTTTCTAATAATTTTTATAATCAACCCCAATGCATATTATATATCAGTTTAAAGAGGAATCTTTAAGCTTTCATCTGGTATAAGAATTATTTCTACGTTCCTAAAAATAGCTTTTCCAGGAATTTTTGAAGTTTAAGCATAATTTTGATATTTTAACCTTGTGCGAATTAACAGTTTTAACTTCTCGATTATTTTTCTAATAATTTTTATGATGTACCCCAATGCATATTATATATCATTTTAAAGAGGAATCTTTAAGCTTTCATCTGGTATAAGAATTATTTCTACGTTCTTAAAAATAACGTTTCCAAGAATTTTCAAAGTTTAAGTTTCATTTTGATATTTTGACACTGTACCAATTAACAGTTTTAACGTTTCGATTTTTTTTCTAATAATTTTTATAATCTACCCCAATGCATATTATATACCATTTTAAAGAAGAATCTTTAAGCTTTCATCTCGTATAAAAATTATTTCCACATTTCTAAAACTAGCCTTTTCAGGAATTTTTAAAATTTAAGCCTCATTTTGATATTGTACGAATTTATTATTTATTTATTGTACGGAGATTTGAGGTTGACTGATTCTACGGTTACGGAGGAAAATCTTGGTTGAACAATTCAAAATGTATCAAACGTCGGTCATGACCACAATTTACATCCTCACAATATTATGACATCTTAAGTTGAGTAATATAAATCATAACAAAAACCATTCTAATTAATTTTAAATCGATAACATGTCAATTTAAGAAAGTAAACAACATTTCCGGCGACTCCACCATTTTAACTTAAACAGATCATCAAAAATTCCTTTCACATATAAGATTGAAAAAGACATCACCTTGTTTTCGTGCTCGTTTTTCCTTTTATTTTAACTTATTTTTCGTGTTCGTTCGTTTAAATCGAAATTAACTCATCAAAATGCGAGTTGAGACAGCGAAGAAGAACGTTGGAGCGGCTTTATAATACGGCCACGCTTCAATGTAATCCGTCTGTATTACGTTGACAGGTCCGGGACAGCGTTTAAGAACATCTCGAGCACGATAACAAAGCGAAGGAAACCTTCGAAGCGTGAACCGCTTTCAAATATCGCCTTTTTTTTTGAAAAAATCATTGAAGTAAGTGTATGGAACTTTGGAACTTACCTAATACTTATTTGTTTTTTTAAGTTATACTTTTTCTTTATACACTTAGTTCGAAAATTTACTTATAAACAGCATTTCTTAAAGATTCGTTAAAAATCACTAAGATTGTCTTCGCGATTATATCGATTGTGGGTGAAGAATTAGAACGTTGTTTAGTTATAATCATGATTATTTATCGAGTAAACAATCTCAATTTTTTAATTACACGCGTTTATGATGCGTTTTCGAAATATACGTGGTGTAAAAGCGTCGCGACGTCAACCGACGCTCGCCGACATCGAGCATCGGCGGAACTGGGCCGCGACGCTCGGCGTCCCGACGTTGAACGTCCCAATATTCTTGTTGTCCTGCGCAAAAGCTCTCTCATTCTCGTATTCAATTTGTTTTTATTAAAAATTAAACAATTTAATTTCAATTATTTTAAGCTATAATTTGTTTTAAGAAACAATTTTATTTCACATAAATATATTAAGTTACACATTCTTTTTATTTTTTACTTAAACCCTATTTTTCTTTTTATTTCTATTTGTCGAAATTTAATTAAAACTTGTGCTGATTAGAGAAAAGCGGGAAAATGCACTTTGTCCCACCGACTGTGAAACTTTACGAACGAAACAGCTGACGTAATCTGAGCAGTCCGCTTAAATATTCATTCGTGTAAATAATTCAGTTCCATTAAAGAATTGTACACAACTGATTTTCGGGGTTGCAAGGATTTTCCAGACTCCGCCGGCTACGGTTGGACCTTTTTCGGTTTGGAAACCTTTTATTTGGAGACACGTACGAAGGTTTCTCCCTCGCCCTCCAACGAAAGGATGAGGAAGACTGGATCGTGACGTACATCTTGATCAACACAAAATTGTCGACTTCAAATACAAAAACGAGTTCTACAAAACTTTTTATTTTAAAAAAAATTACATGAAAATTTTAGGTGATTTCATTGTGATTTGAAATTATATTTAAATAAAAATAGTGTTGGGGATGGTTTACCCAACGTAGATTTTGGAATGCAGACGAGGATTTTTTGAAAGTATGGACAGAACTAACGCTCCACAGTTTATTGACGTGCTTACTTCTTATTACATTAATAATTTGCTTACAACTAACTTAAAATTACCTAAATTCGTAATTGCGAAATAGAGACAAGAAATAAAAGAAAGAAAGGAAAGATAGGATTGTCGACCAATATTGCTAAGTAAGGAAAAGAATCATGTTACACAATTTTGGTTAATTAATAGAAAAGAAAATGACTGACTTTAAAATAAAGAGAAGAGAATAACATTAAGAGAAGAGAATAACATTAAGAGAAGAGAATAACATTAACTAAAAATTATACACTCGCAACAATAGAAGATACAAAATTTTGTATACTCGATGAATTAACAATGTGTGTTATATATCAATTTAAAGAGGAATCTTTAAACTTTCATCTGGTATATAAATTATTTCTACATTCCTAAAAATAGCTTTTCCAGGAATTTTTAAAGTTTAAGCACCATTTTCATATTTTGACATTGTGCGAATTAACAGTTTTAATTTCACGATTTTTTTTCTAATAATTTTTATAATCTACCCCTATGCATATTATATATCATTTTAAAGAGGAATCTTTAAGCTTTCATTTGGTATAAAAATTATTTCTACATTCTTAAAAATAGCTTTTCCAGGAATTTTTAAAGTTTAAGCATCATTTTAATATTTTGACATTGTGCGAATTAACAGTTTTAATTGCACGATTTTTTTTCTAATAATTTTTATGATCTACCCCTATGCATATTATATATCATTTTAAAGAGGAATCTTTAAGCTTTCATGTAGTATAAAAATTATTTCTACGTTCCTAAAAATAGCTTTTCCAGAAATTTTTAAAGTTTCAGCATTATTTTAATATTTTGACATTGTGCGAATTAACAGTTTTAATTTCACGATTTTTTTTCTTATAATTTTGATAATCTACCCCTATGCATATTATATATCATTTTAAAGAGGAATCTTTAAGCTTTCATCTGGTATAAAAATTATTTCTACATTCCTAAAAATAGCTTTTCCAATAATTTTTAAAGTTTAAGCATCATTTTAATATTTTGACATTGTGCGAATTAACAGTTTTAATTTCACGATTTTTTTTCTAATAATTTTTATAATCTACCCCAATGCATATTATATATCATTTTAAAGAGGAATCTTTAAGCTTTCATCTGGTATAAAAATTATTTCTACGTTCCTAAAAATAGCTTTTGCAGGAATTTTCAAAGTTTAAGCATCATTTTGATATTTTAACCTTGTACCAATTAACAGTTTTAACTTCGCGATCTTTTTTCTAATAATTTTTATAATCTACCCCAATGCATATTAAATATCATTTTAAAGAGGAATCTTTAAGCTTTCATTTGGTATAAAAATTATTTCTACATTCCTAAAAATAGCTTTTCCAGGAATTTGTACAGTTTAAGCATCATTTTAATATTTTGACATTGTGCGAATTAACAGTTTTAATTTCACGATTTTTTTTCTAATTATTTTTATAAACTACCCCTATGCATATTATATATCATTTTAAAGAGGAATCTTTAAGCTTTCATTTGGTATAAAAATTATTTCCACATTCCTAAAAATAGCTTTTCCAGGAATTTTTAAAGTTTAAGCATCATTTTAATATTTTGACATTGTGCGAATTAACAGTTTTAATTTCACGATTTTTTTTCTAATAATTTTTATGATCTACCCCTATGCATATTATATATCATTTTAAAGAGGAATCTTTAAGCTTTCATTTGGTATAAAAATTATTTCTAGGTTCCTAAAAATAGCTTTTCCAGGAATTTTCAAAGTTTAAGCATCATTTTGATATTTTAACCTTGTGCGAATTAACAGTTTTAATTTCACGATTTTTTTTCTAATTATTTTTATAATCTACCCCTATGCATATTATATATCATTTTAAAGAGGAATCTTTAAACTTTCATCTGGTACAAAAATTATTTCTACATTCCTAAAAATAGCTTTTCCAGGAATTTTCAAAGATTAAGCATCATTTTGATATTTTAACCTTGTGCGAATTAACAGTTTTAACTTCTCGATTTTTTTTCTAATAATTTTTATAATCTACCCCTATGCATATTATATATCATTTTAAAGAGGAACCTTTAAGCTTTCATCTGGTATAAAAATTATTTCTACATTCCTAAAAATAGCTTTTCCAGGAATTTTCAAAGTTTAAGCATCATTTTGATATTTTGACATTGTGCGAATTAACAGTTTTAATTTCACGATTTTTTTTCTAATAATTTTTATAATCTACCCCAATGCATATTATATATCATTTTAAAGAGGAATCTTTAAGCTTTCATCTGGTATAAAAATTATTTCTACATTCTTAAAAATAGGTTTTCCAGGAATTTTTAAAGTTTAAGCATCATTTTGATATTTTAACCTTGTGCGAATTAACAGTTTTAACTTCTCGATTTTTTTTCTAATAATTTTTATGATCTACCCCTATGCATATTATATATCATTTTAAAGAGGAATCTTTAAGCTTTCATCTGGTATAAAGATTATTTCTACGTTCCTACAAATAGCTTTTCCAGGAATTTTTAAAGTTTAAGCATCATTTTAATATTTTGACATTGTGCAAATTAACAGTTTTAATTTCACGATTTTTTTTCTAATAATTTTTATGATCTACCCCTATGCATATTATATATCATTTTAAAGAGGAATCTTTAAGCTTTCATCTGGTATAAAAATTATTTCTACGTTCCTAAAAATAGCTTTTCCAGGAATTTTTAAAGTTTAAGCATCATTTTGATATTTTGACATTGTGCGAATTAACAGTTTTAATTTCACGATTTTTTTTCTAATAATTTTTATAATCTACCCCTATGCATATTATATATCATTTTAAAGAGGAATCTTTAAGCTTTCATCTGGTATAAAAATTATTTCTACATTCCTAAAAATAGCTTTTCCAGGAATTTTTAAAGTTTAAGCATCATTTTGATATTTTGACATTGTACCAATTAACGGTTTTAACTTCTCGATTTTTTTTCTAATAATTTTTATAATCCACCCCAATGCATATTATATATCATTTTAAACAGGAATCTTTAAGGATTCATCTGATGTAAGAATTATTTTCACATTTTAAGAAGCAAGTGTAAGATTTAGAATCGTAGATGAAAGTGAAAATAACGATATTTTCCAACTTTCAGTAAATAGAGTGTTTGTAATAAACAATAAATTGTATGTAAGTGTACTAAGCAAACTAATAATCGATAACAATATAGGAATGTCTATTAAAACTAGGTAATTTGGATATAATGGATATCATCATGGTATAAAATAAGTGAGATTCAAGTCAATACTAAAGAGAAAGTCCTTTTATGATTTAAATTGACATAAAATATGTTACTAAAAAGAAATAAAATATAATCGTTAAGTAACACAACAACAATCGTATTTTATAGGATTTCTCGGTGATCGTGCGAAATAACCAGGAGCGGAAGTGGGTCATAAATTAGATAGGGGGCACAATATAATTCCGGAAGTTTATCGTTGGCAGTTTTAGCAACGTCGCAGGACCGGGAAGGACCCGTGCTCTAACTGCAATTCCTGGGGGTCCTTTTACGACAACCTTTTACGGCTGCGGTTAGTATTAAACCGGTTATTTGCATAAGAGGTGTAAAATTCTTTGTCAAACCACCAATTCATCTTTCGGCCCCCTTTTTTCCAATCATAATAAAAAAAGAAATTTATCTTTTTTCGCGATTTTTATGAACAGCTATTTTCTTATATTCGTGGAGGTGTGGATAACGCTTTTGAAATGAATCGGTCCGGACTCCGGGAGTCGTTTTATCTGAAAGGATAAAACGGCCATCAGCTGGCAACTAATCGGCGTTCCGGACCGCTTTTCCTTTTCGTAGTTATCTTAATCGTTTTTCGCTCGGAGATAAGCGCGTGACAGAAATTGTTTGTGGCGCGAGTTACAAAATCCCTCGTTAAATAGATCTAGCAGAAAACCAAAGAAGCAAGAAGGATAAATCTGTCTCTAAATACATCTGTTTGCTTTTTTTTTTGATTTATTAAATTTATTTAATGAATACATCAAAATAACGAAAACACGACTACAGTTTGAATTAATTTGATGGACACCAAATTGAAGTGGACCCGTTTAAAAAAATTTTTCAATTCCCGTCTGTTAATCCTTAACCACTCGTTTATCCATCGAACGGGATTAATCAAAACCTACAGGACCGCCACAAGTTCTCGCAAAACCTCGAAACGGTTTCAGATCGTCCCCAAAGCGACACGTTAAGTGGAAAGTCCTGTAGGATTCAGAGTTGCATTTCCTTTTTAACTCATTTTAGAAATCTTTTTGGATCAAGTTTTGATACTCAATTGAACTTTAAAAAAAAAATGATTTAGTTTTTATTTAATTCATGGTGCATTCTTATTCTCCACACTCCAGCACCATCTAGTATCGATGTATTTCTTTACTTTTTATACAAATTTTATTCTTAACAATATTGCTCTCTTGCACTTTTGCTCTCAGATGCATAGATATCGAGAAAGTTATGTTATTAATTGGTAATGGTAACATCCAGGAAACAGAAAATGTTACAAAAAAACTTTTAGAACAAAAGTTGTAGCAAATTTTATTCTTAGCAATATTGTTCTCTTGCACTATTGCTCTTAAATACGTCAATATCAAGAAAAGTACGAAAGTATGAAAATTGGATGAATTTGTTGCTTTTTCAAGTTGTTAATGGTAGCATCCGGAATTCAGAGTGTGCTATGAAAAAACTTTTAGAACAAAAGTTGTAGCAAATTTTATTGTTAACAATATTGCTCTCTTGCACTTTTGCTCTCAGATGCGTCAATATCGAGAAAAATATAAAATATGAAAAGTGGATGAATTTATTGCTGTTTCTAGTTGTTAATGATAATACTCAGGAAACGAAGTATATTACAAAAAAAGTTTTGGATCAATAGTTATAGCAAATTTTATTCTTAGCAATATTGTTCTCTTACACTATTGCTCTTAAATACGTCAATATCAAGAAAAATACAAAAATATGAAAATTAGATGAATTTGTTGCTTTTTCAAGTTGTTAATGGTAGCATCCGGGATTCAAAGTGTGTTATGAAAAAACTTTGAGAACAAAAGTTGTAGCAAATTTTATTCTTAACAATATTGCTCTCTTGCACTTTTGCTCTCAGATGCGTCAATATCGAGAAAAATACAAAATATGAAAAGTGGATGAATTTATTGCTGTTTCTAGTTGTTAATGATAACACTCAGGAAACGAAGTATATTACAAAAAAAGTTTTGGAACAATAGTTATAGCAAATTTTATTCTTAGCAATATTGTTCTCTTGCACTATTGCTCTTATATACGTCAATATCAAGAAAAATATGAAAATTGGACGAATTTGTTGCTTTTTCAAGTTGTTAATGGTAGCATCCGGGATTCAGAGTATACTATGAAAAAACTTTTAGAACAAAAGTTGTAGCAAATTTTGTTGTTAACAATATTGCTCTCTTGCACTTTTGCTCTCAGATGCGTCAATATCGAGAAAAATACAAAATATGAAAAGTGGATGAATTTATTGCTGTTTCTAGTTGTTAATGATAACACTCAGGAAACGAAGTATATTACAAAAAAAGTTTTGGAACAATAGTTATAGCAAATTTTATTCTTAGCAATATTGTTCTCTTGCACTATTGCTCTTAAATACGTCAATATCAAGAAAAATACGAAAATATGAAAATTGGATGAATTTGTTGCTTTTTCAAGTTGTTAATGGTAGCATCCGGGATTCAGAGTGTGCTATAAAAAAACTTTTAGAACAAAGTTGTAGCAAATTTTATTGTTAACAATATTGCTCTCTTTCACTTTTGCTCTTAGATGCGTCAATATCGAGAAAAATACGAAAATATGAAAATTTGACGAATTTTTTGTTTTACTATTAGCTAATGGTAGCATTTGGGAATTGAAGCATGTTATCAAAAAACTTTTAGAGCAAAAGTTGTTGCAAATTTTGTTGTTAACAATATTGCTCTCTTGTATTTTTGATCTCAGATTCGTCAATATAGACAAAAATGCGAAAATATAAAAATTTGATGAATTTCGTTGTTCCATAACGTATTTATGGTAGCACTCGGGTAACGGAGCATGTTATAAGAAAACTGTTGGAACGATAGTTATAGCTAATTTTATTCTTAGCAATATTGTTCTCTTACACTATTGCTCTTAAATACGTCAATATCAAGAAAAATACGAAAATTAGATGAATTTGTTGCTTTTTTAAGTTGTTAATGGTAACACTCAAGAAACGAAACACGTTATAAAAAAACTTTTAGAATAAAAGTTGTTGCAAATTTTATTTTTAATAATATTGCCCATGCATGACGTCACGAGCTGAATAAAACGTTATTTTTTGGTAAAACGAAGTCAATGATTCACTTTAATTTGATTTAAGTAGTACAATGTGTTTCGGTTACAATAAAATCATCTTCAGGCACGATTACAAACAGGATTGAAATATGAACAAATAAATAGCAACTACAAAAAAAATTACAGTTAACAAAAGTTGCAATTACAAGAATTGACGTTTTATTTTTCAATGAATGTGCTTTCAATGGATTTGAAATTGAAAATTTGGCGAATTTTCCTCGCGAAATATATTCGCATTCCGGATATTGCTTAAATTGTAGTTTGACGTTTTTAATATTTGCCCGGAAAAGCGTTTTTGCACACCAGTAATGGAGTTTTGCCGGCGCCACTTTGCCGCCGCGTTTTCCATTTTTGCACGTTTCAATTCCTTTTATCTCTCAACCCCATATCCACCACGCGAAAACAGCATAAAGCAAATTTAAATACCCAAAAAGAATCCTATTTTTGAACAGCTTTTCGAAAACATTTTTCAAAGTTTTTTTTTTTCTTTCTTAAATTTTCTTTTGTTGTATTCCCTTGACAAAACCCACAAAGAAGAAACTTTACTTATCATACCGCATTAAATGGGGGTATAAATTACCTTGGTCCGCATTGTTAGGGAACGAAGAAGCGCGCGAGCAAAAAAAGAACCATCTCCCGCAGGAGTCTGGGACTCTGGGCTCGGTAATTGTACACGATTCTCGTTTTAACGGATTGTTATTGCACTTTCGCGGCGAATTTTACCTCCGCGATGGGGCCCAACCCCAGTCGAGTTTATGAACCTCGAGAATCGCGACGCACGTCCTCACCTTCTTTTCACAACCGGAAATTGCTTCTCTCGTTTCCCCAAATGGGATCTCTCGTTTTTCAAATTTTCTAGCTTATTAAAATGAATTTATCTTGATCTAGAACTTTTTAAATTTTTTATTGATGGATTAGTGTTAATGTTTCATTCACACAATTATAAAGAAAAACTATTACAAGGCAAACTTACGACCCTATTAAGGTAATTCCGGTTATGCTACAGTATGCTTTGTGTCTAAGAAGCTTTCTGAAAATGAGAGGGGAACGAGAATGAGAACTTTACGCAAAGTTCGGTTATGTTTCCTTCATAAAATATGCCTCCCGGTGTATTCCGGTTTGTATTTTATGAGGTTTCATAGTCGATTTATCATCCCCCAAAAACTTTTCAACAAAGCAAGAAAATACATACAAAAAACTGTAATACATCAAACATTTTTCGGTTCAATTTGAATAAATTTTAATGAATCCAACGACTTTTTTGGCCTTATAACTTTGTAATTAACCCCGTTTAGTTGATTAAACCCGTTTTTGGTTGGAACAAAGTCGACGATCGATACAAAAGCCACCGTTGGCGAGGTCTCTGCACCACCACGTTCAGAGGAGTGTTTGCGAACGAGGTTGATTATTCAATTACGAACCACGTGTTCTTTATCGGGTCCCTTCCGGGCTACCTTCACTCGATTAATTTCAAGATTCTGGCCATTATCGACTGACACAAAGGCGAATGTTACAAGATTTATTTCAAAAATTATAGTAAAAAATTTTTATTTAAAAACGACCCAAGTTGTTTTAAATTTAAACATAATTTTAACTCAAATTCCATTTCTGGCTCTTCGCAATAAAAAATCTACAACACAATAACAATTAAAACCTTTAAATTACCTATATTCTATATTTTAATTCGGAGGAGTGTTTATTAGTCAGTTTTAAGAAAAAATTACACTAGGAAAATTTGAGATGTTGCCGACCGCCTAGAAACATTAGTCTTGTGTTAGTTCTAGTGATAGTGCTACTGCAAAACTNAAAACCTTTAAATTACCTATATTCTATATTTTAATTCGGAGGAGTGTTTATTAGTCAGTTTTAAGAAAAAATTACACTAGGAAAATTTGAGATGTTGCCGACCGCCTAGAAACATTAGTCTTGTGTTAGTTCTAGTGATAGTGCTACTGCAAAACTAGAACTAGAACTAGAAAGTTTCGGTTTAGCCGTGCGTCTTCAGTTCTAGGTCTAGTGTTAATTCTAGTTTTAGTTCAATAAAAATATACAACATAATAATATCCAGAAAACAGATAATGTTACAAAGGGACTTTTAGAACAAAAGTTGTAGCAAATTTTATTCTTAACAATATTGCTCTCTTACACTTTTGTTATCAGATGCGTTAATATCGAGAAAAATATGAAAATATAAAAATTTTATGAATTTCGTTATTTTACTAGTTGGTAATGGTAACACCCAGGAAACAGATTATGTTACAAAGGGACTTGTAGAACAAAAGTTGTAGCAAATTTTATTCTTAACAATATTGCTCTCTTGCACTTTTGTTATCAGATGCGTTAATATCGAGAAAAATATGAAAATATAAAAATTTTATGAATTTCGTTATTTTACTAGTTGGTAATGGTAACACCCAGGAAACAGATTATGTTACAAAGGGACTTGTAGAACAAAAGTTGTAGCAAATTTTATTCTTAACAATATTGCTCTCTTGCACTTTTGCTCTCAGATGCATCAATATCGAGAAAAATATGAAAATATAAAAATTTGATGAATTTCGTTGTTTTACTAGTTGGTAATGGTAACAACATCCAGGAAACAAATAATACTACAAAGGGACTTTTAGAACAAAAGTTGGAGCAAATTTTATTCTTAACAATATTGCTCTCTTGCACTTTTGCTCTCAGATGCGTCAATATCGAGAAAAATATAAAAATTTGATGAATTTCGTTATTTTACTAGTTGGTAATGGTAACATCCAGGAAACAAATAATATTACAAAGGGACTTTTAGAACAAAAGTTGTAGAAAATTTTATTCTTAACAATATTGTTCTCTTACACTTTTGTTATCAGATGCGTCAATATCGAGAAAAATATGAAAATATAAAAATTTGATGAATTTCGTTGTTTTACTAGTTGGTAATGGTAACAACATCCAGGAAACAGAGAATGTTACAAAGGAACTTTTAGAATAAAAGTTGTAGCAAATTTTATTCTTAACAATATTGCTCTCTTACATTTTTGTTATCAGATGCGTCAATATCGAGAAAAATATGAAAATATAAAAATTTGATGAATTTCGTTATTTTACTAGTTGGTAATGGTATCATCCAGGAAACAGAGAATGTTACAAAAAAACTTTTAGAACAAAAGTTGTAGCAAATTTTATTCTTAACAATATTGCTCTCTTGCACTTTTGTTATCAGATGCGTCAATATCGAGAAAAATATGAAAATATAAAAATTTTATGAATTTCGTTATTTTACTAGTTAGTAATGGTAACATCCAGGAAACAGATAATGTTACAAAGGAACTTTTAGAACAAAAGTTGTAGCAAATTTTGTTCTTAACAATATTGCTCTCTTACACTTTTGTTATCAGATGCGTCAATATCGAGAAAAATATGAAAATATAAAAATTTCATGAATTTCATGAATTTCGTTATTTTACTAGTTAGTAATGGTAACATCCAGGAAACAGATAATGTTACAAAGGGGCTTTTAGAACAAAAGTTGTAGCAAATTTTATTGTTAACAATATTGCTCTCTTGCACATTTGTTATCAGATGCGTCAATATCGAGAAAAATATGAAAATATAAAAATATGATAAATTTCGTTATTTTACTGGTTGGTATGGTAACATCCAGGAAACAGATAATGTTACAAAGGGATTTTTAGAATAAAAGTTGTTGCTAATTTTATTCTTAACAATATTGCTCTCTTGCACTTTTGCTCTCAGATGCGTCAATATCGAGAAAAATATGAAAATATAAAAAGTTGATGAATTTCGTTATTTTACTAATTGGTTATGGTAACATCCAGGAAACAGAGAATGTTACAAAAAAACTTTTAGAACAATTTTATTCTTAACATAGAGCAATTTAGCCGCACGTCTCTCTAGACACTTAAACTCTAGGTGTAGTGTTAGTTCTAGTTTTAGTTCAAGAAAAATATGGAACATAGCGATATTTTATCTAGTTATATTATTAGTCTAGTTTTATTTGCTATTAAGTGCTAGATTATTGTATATGTTTATTGGGCTATAAACACTTTGTTCCTCATATTAATATGATATCGAGGTTTTAGTATAACATCAAATTATATTGATATGTTGCATTTTATGTGGGATAAAGTTGGTTTTTATCATGTTTAAACAAATAAGTAATTCAATTCGTAACTACAGTTTACTTAAAATCCTCTCTGGTTATAAAACTCCCAAAAGCGTACACTATGTAAACGTGACTTTTCATTTTACTCCTCCGAATTAAAAAATATAGTATAAATACACTTATTATTACTCAAACCTTTATTTCGCGATTTTCATATACCTCAAAAATGATACATGAACCGTATTGAGGGATATGATCATAAGATAGATTTAAAATTCCCAACATCCCTGCCATATTTACGTCATGTCCGCTATAAATATGTAGGATTTTCTCGTTTCCCTTCGTAATTTTTTCGTTTGTATCGTTAATTATCTTCTCCAACATTCTACCGGATAAATAATTTTGCAATTCCACAGTTTCAACCATCGTTTCCGAGTAATGTTTTGAAACTAAATAATTTAAATCGTCCCAATTTATTTCCCTCGTCCAGTTTGGTTGGGATATTCCTAAATATTTCTTTTTTTTTTATTAAAATATTTTATTATGTTCCATAAAAAAGCTTACTTGTGTTATTAAAAGATCATGGACTCTATATAACCCATAAGTTGAGTTTGTTTCAATTCCTGTGTGTGTTTTTAAAAAATTCAAAAATTTTTCGTGTTTTTTTAAAAGATTATTGATTTTGATTGAGTTTTTTGTGTTTTTTAATAACTCATTTCTATAAATACTTGTAATTGATGATAAAAACATATTATCTCGATGGATTTCTATGAAATTTAATCTTTTCTCTTCTATGTTATCTTCGTGAATTAGTTCTTTTAATATTAAGATTAAAGAATTTCTAGTTCTTTGTACGTTTGAACTCCACGGGTCAATATTTTCTAGTTTTATCGATTCGGTTAATAAATGTTTGTATCTCTCTTTTAAATTTCTACCTAATTTAATCATTTTTTTTTTACCATCCTAAAAGAAATAATAACTTTTAGAGAAAAGTAAAGCAATGAAATGATTTACATCTGTTAACTGTCCTAGTCCATAAGGTTGATAATCATCGGGATTAACCGGGATTTGCTTTGGAAAATAAAGTCCAGCATCGGGAGTTCTATTTCCATGTCTAAATATCTTTAAAAAAAATATTTCGAAATCTTTTTATAACAAATTTTTTTACTTACCACGTGAAGCAACACTAAAGATCCTTTTTTATCGGACATTTCTAAATCGATCCTCAAACAAACATCCACTGACCTTCAACTAATGTAACAGATATTTTTTGGTGTCGAATTTTTTTTCGTTGCGCAACCAAGATTAAGTTTATTTGGTGGTCTAACTTAATTTTTTTTATTAATAAGAACTGTAAGAGGAATAAAAAATGAACCAGAAGAAGGCGTTATTCATTATTTTTTGAAATCTCCGAGTCCCACACAAATGCTTGACCAAAGTGTCAGCTTTGGGAGATTAATAGAGAGACGGTACTCGACCCTTTCCACTAGAAACTCCCGTTCGTAATCTATCAAAATCACAATCAGAGTTGGGGAAATATTACTCTCGCATTAGAGACCTCGGATAAGAGGGTCATCCTTTTTTTTGCCAACCTTTTTCTTGGTTTATCATAAAAACTCGTAATACACTTTGTTCAAAATTTTAATTCATTCAATATAAGAAATTTTCCCAAAAATAGGCAAAATAGATATTGGTCTAAAGTTAGAAGGTTCATTTTGAAGGCTTTTTTTGTGTATAAGAACAACTTTAGCTATTTTCAGACAGTTAGGGAGTCTGAAATGAACGTATACCCCCGCAAAGGCCAAAAATATATTGCCAAAGAAACCAGAGCATATCTACTTACTTTGTCTATGTCAATATAATTCGACATTACAGTAAAACCGCGATATAACGGATCAATACGAGGAACGCACTATCCGTTATAGCTCAATAAAAATATACAACAATTCTGCGCTGAACAACAAATAAAACTAGACTAACACTAGAACTAGAAACATTCCGTTTGGCCCTACCCCTCTTAAGCATCCGAATATTTCTAGTTCTAGATCTAGTGTTAGTTCTAGTTTTACACTAGCACTGTTACTAGAATTAACACAAGACCAAGAACTAGAATCATTCGGGTTTAGCCGTCTTAAGAACCATACGGCTAAACCCAAATGTTTCTAGTTCTAGTCTAATATTAGTTCTGGTGACATTGCAAGTGTAAAACTAGAACCAACACTAGATCTAAAACTAGAATCATTCGGGTTTAGCCGTCTTTAGAGAAGTGCAGCTAAACCCAAATGATTCTAGTTCTAAGTATAGTGTTAGTTTTACATAGTAATAGTGCTAGTGTAAAACTAGAACTAACACTAGACCTAGAACCTAGTTACTAGGTCTAGTGTTAGATTTGGCCGAGAATGTTACAAAAAAACTTTTAGAACAAAAGTTGTAGAAAATTTTATTCTTAACAATATTGCTCTCTTGTAATTTTGCTCTCAGATGCGTCAATATCGAGAAAAATATAAAAATATAAAAATTTGATGAATTTCGTTATTTTACTAGTTGGTAATGGTAACATCCAGGAAACAGATAATGTTACAAAGGGACTTTTAGAACAAAAGTTGTAGCAAATTTTATTCTTAACAATATTGCTCTCTTGCACTTTTGCTCTCAGATGCGTCAATATCGAGAAAAATATGAAAATATAAAAATTTGATGAATTTCGTTATTTTACTAGTTGGTAATGGTAACATCCAGGAAACAGATAATGTTACAAAGGGACTTTTAGAACAAAAGTTGTAGCAAATTTTATTCTTAACAATATTGCTCTCTTGCACTTTTGCTCTCAGATGCGTCAATATCGAGAAAAATATGAAAATATAAAAATTTGATGAATTTCGTTATTTTACTAGTTGGTAATGGTAACATCCAGGAAACAGATAATGTTACAAAGGGACTTTTAGAACAAAAGTTGTAGCAAATTTTATTCTTAACAATATTGCTCTCTTGCACTTTTGCTCTCAGATGCGTCAATATCGAGAAAAATATGAAAATATAAAAATTTGATGAATTTCGTTATTTTACTAGTTGGTAATGGTAACATCCAGGAAACAGATAATGTTACAAAGGGACTTTTAGAACAAAAGTTGTAGAAAATTTTATTCTCAACAATATTGCTCTGTTGCACTTTTGCTCTCAGATGCGTCAATATCGAGAAAAATATGAAAATACAAAAATTTGATAAAATTCGTTATTTTACTAGTTGGTAATGGTAACATCCAGGAAACAGAGATTGTTACAAAAAAACTTTTAGAACAAAAGTTGTAGCTAATTTTATTCTTAACAATATTGCTCTCTTGCACTTTTGCTCTCAGATGCGTCAGTATCGAGAAAAATATGAAAATATAAAAATTTGATGAATTTCGTTATTTTGCTAGTAATGGTAACATCCAGGAAACAGATAATGTTACAAAGAGACTTTTAGAACAAAAGTTGTAGCAAATTTTATTCTCAACAATATTGCTCTCTTGCACTTTTGCTGTTAGATGCGTCAATATCGAGAAAAATATGAAAATATATAAATTTGATGAATTTCGTTATTTTACTAGTTGCTAATGGTAACATCCAGGAAACAAATAATGATACAAAGGGACTTTTAGAATAAAAGTTGTAGCAAATTTTATTCTTAACAATATTGCTCTCTTACACTTTTGTTATCAGATGCGTCAATATCGAGAAAAATATGAAAATATAAAAATTTGATGAATTTCGTTATTTTACTAGTTAGTAATGGTAACATCCAGGAAACAAATAATGTTACAAAGGGACTTTTAGAACAAAAGTTGTAGCAAATTTTATTCTTAACAATATTGCTCTCTTGCACTTTTGCTCTCAGATGCGTCAATATCGAGAAAAATATAAAAATATGAAAATTTACTAAATTTCCTTGTTTTACTATTAGCTAATGGTAACATTCGGGAATCGAAGCATGTTACAAAAAAACTTTTAGATCAAAAGTTGTAGCAAATTTTATTCTTAACAATATTTCTGTGTTACACTTTTCCACTTTGATGCATAGATATTGAGAAAAATGCGAAAATATGAAAATTTGCTGAATTCGTTATTGTTTCTAAGATGTGAAGGTAACACTGAGGAATATGAGCATATTGCAGAAAAACTTTTAGAACAAAAGTTGTAGCAAATTTTATTCTTAACAATATTGCTCTCTTGCACTTTTGCTCTCAGATGCGTCAATATCGAGAAAAATATGAAAATATAAAAATTTGATGAATTTCGTTATTTTACTAGTTGGTAATGGTAACATCCAGGAAACAAATAATGTTACAAAGGGACTTTTAGAACAAAAGTTGTAGCAAATTTTATTCTTAACAATATTGCTCTCTTGCACTTTTGCTCTCAGATGCGTCAATATCGAGAAAAATATGAAAATATAAAAATTTGATGAAACTCAAACTTATCACAAGGACCTCACCTTTTAAAAACAAAACTTTTCCTTTGCAAAACTACCCAAAGCCTGTACTATTAAGTTATGTTGCGTTTTATGTGGGACAGTGTAAATTTCGTAACTATGTTAATATTATAATTATATTATATTTTTCCTCCAATGATGTCACGTTACCTTATAACAAGTTATAACCAATACTCAACGAACCTTGTTCTTCAATTTGGAAACCACTTTGCGTAATTCATTTAAAGTTATTGGGTTAAATCCAAATCTCTCAACATTAGAAGCATCATAGTTACCATTATTAACAGGTGAATTTGTATGAAGGTAGGAGAGGAATTCAAAAAAGAGTCATTGGAAGGATTAGAAACAGCAGCGATGATATTTTCAGCAACATTGGCAAAATATGTATTCAATTCTGTGGCAGTCAACATGTTGGTAAAGCGGTCATAAATTTTTTGCGAATTGCGCTGTGGATATCAAATCCGGACGTTGTCTATTTATGTCAACCAGCAGGTGCATAACATCGGTTTCATAATGAACCCATAAGATATAATTTATAAGCAATTTTAGCCAATTTGCAGGAATGAAATGAAACTGGCTAGCTTAATGTTATTAGTGAACCAGAAAACTTTTTTCTCATTGTCTACCTTGCGATTGAGAACTCTTATTTTGCAAATTAGTGTCATCAATAAAGCCAAAGTCAACCTGGTCAAGAGTGTTACAAAATTGAAGGAGTCCCAGACTGAGCATGACATGTGTGAAGTTGTAGTGGTCCTTTTAGATTCTATTGTCCTTGCCAAACTCCATATTAAATTAATTCCATATTAATAACTTTTGTCCACGACTACCTTATAATATATAAAGAGGTAGTTATTTTTCAATTCACTTATTTGAAACGTCAAAATTTCAAGAAACGTCAATTTAATTTAATTTTTTTAGGACTTTCTAAAGGATTGACATTAAAAAAACGTAAACATACTCTTTTTCTCGTATGATTTAAGTATAAATTAATTAATTTTCGTAAAAAGCGTTTCATAAAATTGACATTTAATTTTGACAAATTGTTGTGAAGTTGGTTACAGTTGGTAACATTGAATTTGTGTCACATTGACGTTTAAACTTTATTCAAAAATTTATTTAAAAGTTTTTACAACCAAGATAATAAAACATCAATAATTATTTTCATATACACATTATTTATTACATTCTTTCAGATAATTCGATCATACAAACACATTCAAAGGCCATCATCAATTACATTAAACTATGTACAAAAAAAATCCTAAGTTTAATAAACGACACTAGGCTGCCGTAACGTGTGTCTTAGCGTGTCGATTTAATAACGCCGAGTTTTTAAATTGCTCCCCACATTTTTCGCACATTAAATTAACATCGGATTCGTCTTCTTCGTAAGCATGACACTGCATGTGCGATCTTAAACTTCCCTCGCTAGGGAAACTCTTAGGGCACTTAGGACATTTATTGTCCACCCTTAAAATTATAATTTCTTCTGGTTCCTCTTCAGAGCTGTCCGACGATATTAGTGGTGGTGATGATGGTTCTGGCACCGACTTGGGAGGCCTGCCTCTAGGTCGTTTTGGTGGCACCTCTATCACCGTATCAGAATCTTCATCATCACTATCGCTTATTGTTATTTCAATAAACGGTTTCTTCTTCGATTTGCGTTTCCTTCGCGGTGTTTTTTCAACTTCTTCGTCATCCGTATCGCTAAGTTGTATAAATTCGGTTGGTTGTAACGGGACGCGCTCTTTTAAAACACCATCTTCGGAGGTTTCCACAAAACCGTTTGATGAAACAAATACTTCCTGAACGACAATTTCTTCATCGGTACGTTCCATAGGTTTAATTTTTTGTTTTCTTGGTAAACGTTCTTGTCGTATTGGCGCATGAATGATTTTAGTGTGGGCGATGTAATTATGAAATTGTCGCGCTTGTTGAGCTTCCTTGCTTTTCGCGAAGCGTTTATCGTACTTTTCTAAATCTTCCGCGACTTTTTTCGTTGGCTCAACAATGGGAATTGAAGTTTTTAAAATACTTCTGGGATTTGTGCTTATTAGTGGTGATGTGTTTTGGTATTTGACCAAGTTTTCTTTTTCGGGGTCGCGGATCAAATAATAGAATTGCCCCTCTAATTCATTTCCTGATGATTTTATATCGCTCACTTTGATTTTTCTTAAAATGTTTTGGATTACTTTCCGTTTTCCGGGGATTCTTTGATAACTAAATTTTCGATTTAAATCGAAATTTGTGCTTATTTCGCGTACTTCATCTCCTGTTACATGATCCCCATCAATTGAGTCGTTTTCGGATTCCTCTTCATCTTCTTCTTCTTCATAATCATCGTCGTCGTCGTCCTCTTCTTCTTCCTCCTCTTCTAACTCTTCCTCTATGGATATAGATGATTCCAGATATGAATCTATATTTCCACTTTCTACAAGTTCAGAGCAATCTTCATTTCCATTATGATGAATTTGATTTTGTTTTTTTAATAACTCATAAGTGTTTGGAATTTCTTCTAATAAATTCTCTCCAGAATTTTCTTCATTTAAATATGATTTATGTTGAAATGAAATTTCTGGAATACCACCTTCAACTTTAACATTAGTGAGATTTGATTCTTTTTCCATTGTTACTTCTTCCATGGACTCATGAAATATTTGGTTTTCCTCAAAATCCATTGCAGACTCATCAACTGTTTCAAGGAGAGCTTGTTTATGCCCCAATATCCCTTCTTTGGTATCCCTTGGGTCTCTTTCAAACAAAACATCTTGATTGAAACCATCAGCTTCAGAAAGAAGTTGTTGCTCTTGTTTTACAAATATTGGGTTTTGGGGTGTTTCTGGAACTTCGGGGATTTGCTCAATTTCTTCATCATCAAGTGGAATAACTTGGAGAGTGTCAGGAAGAGCTTCTAATATTCCATCTTCCGTTTGTCTAAAAAATAACACCTTGAAGTATCAAAAATTAATCAATTTTCGTACTTACCTAACTTTAAATTGATATTTCCTTAAAATTCCCGTTTCATCTTGTAAAAACTGCACACCATAAAGCTCATCACTGTCATCAACTCGATATAAAACAACTTGTCCCCCTTGCTCATCCGAAACTCCACCTTCCTCTTCCGGTTGGCTCATAGGGTTATGTTCAAAATCAACATCATTCATTTCATTGAGAACTATTTCATTTTGAGAATCTAATATGGATAAATACTGAGTTCCATCTCCGTTAGTTGTGATATAGGGTTCAGAAACACTCTCAAGATCACCTCCTTGCACTAAAATCGCTTGTTCCATTGAAATTGATTCTTGGTATTGGTCATTACAAAAATTCGTTCGATTCGACATTATTTCGTACGTAAAACTAGCATTTAAATCAATTTAAAAGTATTTATGTGAGTTTCTTGGTTATGTTTGGAAATAAGTCCCTTTAATTTTTTTGTGGGAAAGATGCATAACAAATCCTCACAATTTTCGAATTTTATGAAGCATTAATTCAATCCAAAAGGCTCAAATACAACAATATCTTTAAGATTTTCGTGCAAGATCTTATTTGTACACTTGATAAATAACCTAACCTCAAAGTACAAAACAAAGATGGAGGATATATTTATTTCTATTTGAAATGAAATGTTATAAATATTACTGTTTATTTTGGAATTATAAGCCAAAATTTAATTTAATCATAATTAAAATAAAAATAAATAATATCCTAAATTACAAATCCAATTAGAAAAAATATTGAGGACAATTATCGTTAATAACGCCATCTTCTTTAACGACTTTTAATTATAATCGTTAGATAAGAAAAGGAGCAGATAGGCAACTCAAAATACATCAAAATATTTTTCTAACCTATAAATAACCAGTAAAAGTAAATAATTCTATTATTTCGTATTTAAACGAAATTTGACCGTAAAATGAATGAAGAAAATGATCCGATAAGAGACCCCGATTATCAACTAACCGATTCAGTTAAGCACCAGAAAAAGATACGGGAAGATCTTGGTGAGAACTCGCTCAATAAGAAAACTCAAAACTCCTTATTTACATTTAAAAAATTTCAGAAAATAAGCAAATGATAAATAAAATTAAAACTGTAATAAGACGCGAATTTCAAAAAGAACTGGAAACCCGCGAAAAACAGCTTGAATTAATTCAACAACGACTAACTAAAGCAGCAAAATCTTTACACCTATTACGTTACTGTTTAATAACCAGTTATTACAACAAAAATGAATTTCAAGTTAGTAGCAGTAACGAAGACGTACCTTTTATTGATAAACAAAGTAGAATTCATCCAGCTGTTAAAAGACTATTAGGAAACAATTCTGAACATATCTACAGCAATTTAGGACTTAGAAAGAAAAAACATAGAGAATTTATTGTTAAAGAAGAAATAAAAAACACTACTGATATTAAAATTGAGAAACCCCTTAATATCGAGGTTAAAAATGAACCAAAAAAAGAAGAGATTGAAACACTTTCTAATGTAAACTTAATTCGTAATAGAAAACTTTATAAACATCAAATTGTAATTGGTAACATCTCGAAATGGGCTCCATCAGAATCACCTGAAGATAGTTCAACACATAAATGGATGGTTTATATTCGAGGACCTAAAGAATACCCTGATATATCTCATATTATTCAAAAAGTTATTTTTAATTTACATCCTTCTTATAAACCAAACGATGTTATTGAAGTAATGTATGAATCACATATTATTAAGTTATAAAACAATTTGTTTAATTATTTATTTTTTTTAGGAAAAGTCCTTTTCATTTATCTAGAAGAGGTTGGGGTGAATTTCCTTTAAGAGTACAATTATTTTTTCATGGCGAATTAAATAAACCTGTTGATGTTATTCATAATTTAAAATTAGATAGAACTCGAACTGGAAGACAAACTTTAGGTAAAATTTTCACAAACTGTCTAATTCTGACGTCACATAGATGGGCGGAGCTTATAACAGCTGAGCTGTTATAAGCTCCGCCCACCACTGTGACGTCAAGGCTTAGGTTGTCTATTTCTTAATAATTAAATATAATCTATATTTTAGGAAATGAAACTATAATTGAATTATCACTTTATGATATGAATAAAGGAGATATGAAAATACGTAAATTAAATGGCATTTGCGAAAAAACGAATCCAGAAGAAATTCAAGAAAATAAAGGTGAAATAATAATAAAAGAAGAGGTACCTGAGGAATTAAGTGCTAATGATGAATCAAAAACTATTCAAATCGAAATTAAGAAAGAAAGTTTGTCAGAATGGGATTTAACAACTTATATTGATTTTGAACATAATTATTGTCAAAAAAATAGCGTTGAAACCGAAAATTCTGCGAATTCAAACGAAATATCAAAAGAAATTAATGTAGTACAACCGATTAATGGCGGTTTAATTGGGAATAAGAATAAAAGGAAATTACCTGTTTTAACTTTAAATCCATTGTTTAATAAACGAATAAAAACCGAGTTTTTTGAAGATCCTGAAAACGTGGACATGGAACGATACGAAATCAATTTAGATTTATATAAATTAAAAAATTTGGATCAAACTCTTATTGTGTTATTTAAAAAGTTACCTTTAGTTAACGAAGTTGCTCAATATGGAAATTATAAATGGATGTATCCATTCACTGCTTCTTCTGTTGCTGAATTTACAAATTGGAATGTTGCTAAACAATTTTCATCAGAAGTAAGTAATGTAATACTACAAATAAAATAAAAAATACGATATTGTTTTGTAGTGGGCGAGATCTCAATTAATCCGAAAATTAATTCAATCGGCATTCAAAATCCCATCAATAACCACAAAAAATATTCTCAAATTTGGTAGAGCACATGGTTTCACATTTCCATTAACATACGACGTTTATCCTACGTTTAACCAAAAAATCTTGGATTATAGCCAATTTAAAACCGATTATGAGTGGAAAAATTTATCTTTTGAAGAAGAAACGCACATTGACATTATCGGAAATTCTAGTAATAAACCCAAAAGAGAGGAGGGAATCTTAATAAAATGGACAGATAATTTTAAAGATGAACGTTCGTTCGTTAAACAAACCGCTTTAGACGTTGGAGTTTTATTAAAACAGGACCAAATTATTCCTGGAGTACTTTATAGCACTTCTGAGAGAATTATTTACGAATGTGTTAAAAGTTTTGCAGAGGATTTAATTAGAAGATCGTTATGTTGGGCTGTTACAAATGAAAAATTTGACAAGTAAGTTAAAGGAGAGGTTAATATTTCACAATAATTACATGAAACGATTTATTTTTTTTACAAATTTGGGTGGAAAAGTCTTCCTAGAGTTAACTAATGATGTAAACAAATAAGTAATTAAATTCGTAACTACAGTTTACTTAAAAATCCTTTGGTTTTAAAATTGCCGCCGAAAAATAGCTTTGTAAACATGACTTCATTTTATTTCTCCGAATGCAACCAACATCGCAAATCGCGTATTGCAATACCAATACTGTGATATTGGTTGCATACTTACAATGATGACGTTGGGTACGATAATTAATTAACACACTGTATTCATCTACTTTGGGTACTTCAAAGTCTAGTTTTATAGTGTTGTTGTTTTTTTGTTTCAGTGATAGTTTATTGACACCATCACACATCATTAAAGGTTTACATCACAGGAAAGAATTCAAAAAATTATTATCATTTAATAAAGACACTTTTAGATATTAATTTATTTAATATACAAAAAAAAATAAAGACACATTATGTGTAAATACTTTTATAAAAAAAAAACGCATGAAAAGAACTTTTTCTATATATTAAACTTAAGTTTTTCTTTCTTCCACTAATTAATAACAATGAAATTCCTAAAAATAATTTATAAAAGTTAACCTTCGATCCATCCCCAAAGAAGTGGTTGTTGGGGCTCACTTCCTACAACAATTTTTTTAAAAAAGAAATTCGTATAAAACGCCGTTTCGATATAAATTTATTAAAAAATGTGTTTATTTAAAGAAAATACTTACTGTGGGATCGCAATCAGCACAATGCCATGAATACCCCCTCCTTTTTGGGGTTTTCTTTAACGGCGGATCTAAACAGGTAAAATGATACCCCTTTTTACATTCGTCGCAATTAACTGATGTATTCGCGTAGCAATCTTCCTTGCACACGTCGCACGTGCACGTTGGTGATCCAATTGGATCTTTAGTTTGTTGTAATATTGGTGGTTCAGGGGGTATTATCGGCGTAACTATTGGAATTATTGGAATTGGTGGGGGAGGATCATTATTTTCGTTATTTACGTAAAAACATTGTGGGTTTGAACGTGAAGCCACTTCACCAGCTGGTAAAGGAATTGGTTTAATCTAAAAATAAATTGTGTCAAATTATTTTAGTTAATAATAATTTATAATACCTTAATAGTTATTCTTGGGTGTGGGGGATTTGGATTTTCCAAATCAATACTTTTCTTCTTTCTTTTCCTTTTGTGTTCTCGAACACTTCCGCCCAATTCCGGTGAATATCGATTCTTATGTTTATCCCTTCTGCGTTTTTTCCCACTTTTAACAGAAGTAATTAAAATAGTTTCAAGTCCTGTTGTATCAACCGGATTAGCCTCAACGGGAACGTTACAGCTATTATTAAAGCTAACATCTTCGTTATTCACCATTGAATTCATCATTTCCATTTCAACTTCGCGGTCTTCGTTTTTTGGCGAAGAACTAGGGCGTTCCAACGGTTTTATTTTTACTTTGGGTGTAAAAGAACTTTCTTGGTCAGATTTGTCCTTACTAAAACGACCGCGACTTCTTCTTGGAGCTACATTTAATTCGACTTCCGAGTCCGATGTTTTATCGCATTCGGAACATTGCCAACCGTATTGTTTCGATTTTTTCGGTAAACGTAATAACGGTGGGTTGAGGCAGTTTAAATGATAATATAAATGACAAGTGTCGCATTTTGCTAATAAATGTTGATCTCGTTTTTGTTTACAAGTTGCGCATTCGTGAAGAAGTAACGGATCTTGATTTCTAGCGTGACTGCTTAAAACACGATCGTTTCGATTTGATGGGATGTTATTTAACGGGAAACCAACGCCCATTTTTAACGCCGCCGCTGTTGGGACAACTAAATTCTGTGGTTGTCTTGTTATGATCGGTTTTCCGATGTCTTCGATGTTCGGTAATTTTTTATTGGGGCATAAATACGAGATAAAATCGTGACATTTCGTTACTAATTCTTTTAAATTTGAACTTTTTGCTAATTCTTCGTTATGTTCTTTACTTACCTCTTCGTATTTATCCCTCAACGATTTCTGTTCGTCGTTTAAAACTTTATTACTTACAATTAATTCTTCTAAAGAATCTTGCATCCCTTTTAACCTGTCGTTACGATCGAGATAATATGCGATAAATTCAACTGTAAACGCTGGTGGAATATGCCACTTTCTACGAATATCCATTAAAGTCGTTATTTGGGTCTCTTGCATTTCTAATTGAGATGTATCTATTCCCATTAATTCAGCTTTTTTTAATAATTTTCGACAGGCTGATGCACTTGTTGTTAATAACCTTGGCATCTTTTGTGTTGGAACTATAAAATAAATTAGAAAAATATGAAGGCTTTCATGGCCAGTGTTAATTAAACTAAAATTAGAATTAACAGTAAACCTGAAGCAGTATTCAGGGGACTGAAGAGGATGAGATCCAGAATGAGACATAGTTGGGGGCGATGGAGACAGTGAAGAAGAAGCTATTGAGTGTAATAAACGACGTATGGGAGTAAAAGGGTGTATCCCTAGTGATTGGAGTGACGAAAATCCACGTTTAATAAGAGAAGATCATACTCAGAGATCACAGAAAATTAATGTATGGACTGGTATTATGGGGGAGAATATAATTGGTCCATTTTTTATTAATGAAAATTTGGACAGATATCTGCAACTGTTAGAAAATCAAAATCCAACAAGATGGTGCTCCTCCACATTTTACTCGCGCAGTCCGAGATTTTTTAAGCCGCACGTTTCCAAACCGTTGAATTGGCAGAACTGGTGAAATTGAGTGGCCACCACGATCTCCTGATCTAACACCACTGGATTTTTTCTGTTGGGGGTTTCTGAAAAGTAGAGTTTATGCAACAAAATCAGAATCAATAAATAATTTGGAAAATCTCATATTTGAAGAAACTACCAATATCACTAGGGATATGTTCCTGATAGTTTATGAGCGTTTCGGTCATTGCGAGACCGAAGAAGGTCGACAATTTCAACATTTGTTATAAAAATCGTAATAAATTTTTGGTAGTCAACCCTTCATAATTCTTGAAAGAATTAAGATATAGGGTTTTGGTTTATGGGGTTGTATTTCTTTCTCCATTACCTTTAAAATAAGGTAAAACTCGATAAGGGAATGTAGTTTTTATGACTCAAATATTTTTCTTCACTCGTTCAAAACTTGTAGCTCCGTCCCGGGAGTTTTGGGAAACCCTGTATACTAAATAATAATAATATTAATAACATCGAAAACGCAACCCTAAAGCCCGAACTACATCACTATCTAATTCTTCTAAATTATGCTTATGCCGTGCCTGATTTGTGTGAACTCAAAATACTAAAGGTACCTCTTTATTATGACTTGTTTATGTACACCATCATAAAACTATTGCTCCTTCTATTGTTGGATCTTGGTGTGAACGATTATATCACAGAACAGCTAATAGATAGAGTGAAGGAGATGTACAGGAAGACTATGCCATGATTAAAGTGGGGGAAGAGTTAAGCGAGGTATTCTGGACGACGAAGGGTGCACGCTTAGTCCCACACTATTCGCAGGATTTGGAAGAGAGCCTTGTGAGGGGGCAAATAGATAAGGTGGTGATAAGAGGAACAAAGGTGCATGATTTGGTGGTCGTGGCTAGAGTGGCGGTGAAGATGATGAGGTCTCTGGAGAGATAGGTTAAGGCGAAGGGGTTGGAGGTAAACGTTGAGAAGACAAAGATCATGAAGAGAGATAGAGGAAGTGAAAGAGAATACATACCTGGAAAGCGAACACGGGACGGATTTGAGGATGGGTGGAAAGAATTTTTAGGAGGGATGTGAGAAAAAAGAATGGTTATGTTTGAGGAGCACAATGATGTACGGCGCAGAAGTATGGGGATGGACAGAACAAAGATTGCTGATGGGTACTAGAGTTGGCAAGGGAGACTCCAGGGTATGTAGTGAAGGAAAAGTTTAAGGTGGATGCAGTAAGGGTAAAGGCTGGGAGAAGAGCAGTGAAGTACGAGGAAATGATAGAAGGAAGACCGCATTGCAGGATCCTAGGAGAGTGCTGGAGGGAAATTAAGGAGAGGAGGCTAATATATGGGCAGAGAGATGGGGAAGATAGTGACAGAGGAACTGCCAAAGTATCTGTTGATGAAGGGGGATGATAAAGGGAAGATATTTGTAGCCAGATTCCGCTGTGGCAACAAGGAGAGAGAGAACAGGTACTAGGTAGACGATGTGGAGAGGTGGTGAAGCAGATTTTGGGAAAGGTACTGGAGAAAAACAATAAAACGCTTATTATTACACTAAATCTAGAATGAAGAGTTCCAGGTCTAGTGTTAATTCTAGTGATAATATTTAGTTTTTTTACCCCAAGGCGGTGTCCTTTGAATTTTATTACTCAAATATTTCTGCATAGATTTGCTTAATTTTTTATTAATCCTCAATTGTTCGGGTGTATCATTGTGGCCTCCTTTAAGAAATTGCAATTTTCGATAATGCATTCTTAATTGTAGAGCTAAATAATTTCGTTTTCGCCGTTTAACAAGTGTTTTATCCGAATGTAATTTACAATGAGCGTAAAATGGGTCGGCTTGATCAACTTCTTCGGTGTGCGCTTCCGATAAAAACCCTTCCCTTTGAGCGCTAAATAAAATCGATATAAATTTTGTGTTAAAAATAAAAAACGTTTTTTACCATGTAACATGAAAAAAATTCCTGCATAACCCGGCGTCACAACCAATACAAACTCCTGTTCTAGCGAATCTATCATCGACGCATAAACTGCAAGGTTTTGCGCCCCATTTGTTATACGGCATTTCAAACAAAGTTACATTTGAAAGTTTATCAACTTCGCCAAATGCAACGCCTGGTATGTAAAGGGCGCAAACCAAATGAACCCATTTTCCAACATCCGTCTCTTTAAAAATTCCCCCTGAATTCGGGCAGAGTTCGCAAATTGGAGTTTTTACGCCGGCGGTGCATGCTTCGCAAAACCAGGCAGCCGTTGGTGATAAAGAATCTGTGCTAGATAAACTGGCCGAATCAGTTATTCCATAACAAGCTTCATGGACGGTCACCCCACAGCTATCGCATTCAACAATTTCATTTATACCATCCGATTGATCTCCCAAACAACCACAACAAATTAATAATTGCGCAGCTTTCTCGTCGAGTGGTAAATTTTTCGATTGTGCATTTGCTTTTTGAATTATGTCGGCGACTGAAAGACCATTCGAGGGAAGATTTACCTTTATATCATCTAAATCGGAACTAGAATTATCTTCTTCATCATCGGTACTTTCCGATACTTAAAAAAATTAATTATTAAATTAATGAGCTTTTATTAAAACTTAAATTTGAGTGCGAGAAGTTAACCCCCCATTTTTTATTTTTAACCTTTTCATTGCTGTTTTAGATTGTTCTAGAGTTGTTTTACATTGTTCCAAAGCGTTAAATAGAAAAAATAAAAACTGAAAAAACGGGTTTTTCGACTAGCCCATTTTTAAAAAGATCAGATTTTCTTTGTTGTTCCAGGTTGTTCTAGAAAATCAAAATTATGGGATACAGAGACGGGTCTAAGGATTTACATTTTTTGGTATATATTTCAAATTTTTTCCGCCATTTTTAAACAAATTATGACGTCATCGCTATCTTTTTCAAATAGCAATCCCCATTTTTATTATGGAATATGAAAAAGGATTTTTTTCTGGATTTGGTACCACCAAATTAATATTAGCTACATAACAAAATTTTCGAGAAATATTGTCTTGAAGTTTGAGGTAGAAAAATAGCAGTAGCCATATGTAACCATGGCAACCAGTTGTTTCAGATACTTTATTAAGACAATGATTAATTTTTGATATCTGAAACTGTTGGTTGCCATGGTTAGGTACTGCTATTTTGCTATCTCAATTGAATAGGACGTGTTCAATAGGATTCAGATCAGGATTTAACGCCGGCCATTCCAGGACCTGAATGTCATGGAATGGCCGGCGTTCTTACAAAAAGTTTCTGGTGATGCCGGATTAGGATGAAATTTTGACCATATGAAGCAGGCACCACATGGTCCTCCAAGATGTTTTCGATGTAACTTATGGCATTTAGTCTACCAGCAACAATAACAAGATCAGTTCTCTTGTCTATACTGATTCCAGCCCAAACCATAACAGATCCCAGACCAAATCTATCCACTTCTTGTATAGTAGCAGCTGCGTAGCGTTCACCGGGACCACGAATTAAACGAAATCTGGACTTGTCTGTAAACAGTACAAGCGTCCAATGACGAAGTTGCCAATCTCTGTGATCCAGAGCTAACCTCATTCGCCCTGCTTTGTGATGCTGCGTAAGGCTTCATTCGCTTCTTTTAATCTGTTTCTAACAGTTTGATCAGAAATTTCCATTCTATATGCTCGTCTTAGGTCGTTTAGGAGGTCTTGTGCTGTGACAGTACGCGTACATAGACAGGAAAGGACAAGAAATCTGTCTTGATTTTGAGATTTAAACCTTGTCCAGCTCTTCTAACATGTTGGCCAGTCTCCCGAAACCGATTCCATAAACGCTGAATAACAGAAGGGGAAACTCGAAAATCCCTGCTAATGTCGAACAGAGTGGCCATGCTGAATAAGGGCGAGAGCATGAACAACTTGCACTTCACTAAGATGCCTCATGACGCTTTTAATCAACAAAAATTGACAACTGAATTAATTTGTCATCTTTAGTAGGCTTTCATTCGCGAATTCAAAACATACTTGACATTTTCCACTTTGTTTTGTGTTATTAATTTACATTTTTAAGTGTAACTTAGAAGTAACTAAGAGTTGTAATATTGTTTTTGTAATTTTCTTTAGTTAAATAAAGTTAGATTTCGAAAAATGTTCCCCTACTTTTTTTGAGCAGGGTATATAAATATATAATAAATACATCTATGTGTGGGTGAGACACAGAGATATTTAGTTTTTAATACATAATGTATAATACAAATAGTGTATTTTTGTTTGCTGATCGAATAGTTGGATTATTCATTTGTTGATTTATTATTTTTCTTGTTAAGTCTGCATTTTGCTATTTTTAAGAAGATATGATTTTGCAAAATTAATGTCTATGTAACCAGAAAAACCTTTTTTTCCCTAGCTTAAACCTAAAGCACATCTAGAACAATTTGAATCAGCAAAGTTTGAGTTATTTTAGATTGTTCTATGTGTTTTAATTCTTATTGTGCAATTTAAAACTTTAATTTTTAAAGAGTAAATTTATAGAGTTGTTTTAATGAAAATTGTAGCTGTTCCAGATTGCTTTAGGTATAATAAGTATATATTTGTAATAAGGAATCCCATAATTTTGATTTTCTAGAACAATAACTAGAACTACCCAAAACAACAAAGAAAATCAGATTGTTCCAAAAATGAGGGGCTAGTCAATAAACCCATTTTTCCTCAATGTAGAGCAACTCTAAAACAATCTAGAACAACAATGAAAAATTTAAAAATCAAAAAATGGGGGGCTAACTTCCCACACTCCTTAAATTTACCTGCTTCTTCGCAATTACTATCCATGGAATCATCATCGCTGATTTCGGGATGATCTTCAATCCGAAAATCCGAATCATCAGAACTTTCGCCTAAATCGAAGTCTAAAATCGATGATTGCGTTTCGACTGGTTTGACCCTTCTTTTTTTAGGATCTCTTTCAACTAAAAAAATATTCTAAATGAAGTTATTTATAACAAAGCGTCTATAACATAACCTAAAAACTAATTGATTAATCATAGTTTTGGTTAATTAAAGCGATTTATTAAGGATTTAGCGTAAAAATAAGGTTGATGTAAACGTATAGTTAAATAATATTACTAAAATGTAACCTACGAGAGCTCATTTCCATTGATTTTGTCGAAAAAACCTTTCGGTACGTTGACACATAACATAACCTAAAACGACGACCTTGAAAATAATAAACATGGCGTAAAGGACGCCGCTCATCGACACCGCATCAGAATGAGGATTTTAAAAAATTACAAAATAAACAATTTTGAAAAAGACCGCGAACGAAATGATCACTTAAACTATGTACTTACTGGCGGTTTTGGTTATAAAATCGATGTCTTCGGCTTTTTCAAGATGCGATGATACCGGTTCGTCCATTTTATTAATTTTTTTTCGACAGTCAGCAGAGGATCCTTTTCGTCCTGCGAGAAGGGAAGGCGTGGAACGCGCGGTCCAACCAGGAGTCCTTTCGGTGCCTGTTATCCTTCGTCGACGATCGATTTTCAACGGAGAAGAAAAAAAAAGTTATTTGTCAAAATATAAATTATGTTTGAAATGTGTCTTCTCAAAATTCTAACATTTTCTTTTTCGAATTATTTTTTTTCGTTTGAATTTGAAAAAAATGGGCTTGGTTACTTTTAGAGTTGGATTTTTACTCGGTTTTTCTGCCTCGGTACCTGAACAACATCAAAAAGGTAAAGAGAAAACGAAAAAAGATAAAAAAGATAAAAAGAAAAAAGACAAGAAGAAAAAAGACAAAAAGAAAAAAGATAAAAAGAAAGGTAAAGATAAATCATCGAAAACAACGAGTGAGGTACAAATTAAAGAAGAGCCACCAAAACCAGAATACGTCTTAGATGTTGGACCTCCTATAGGGTTTGCTCATATTGAGTATACTTTAATTCCCGATAGGCCCAAACAACAAGTTGATGTTGTTTGTTGGAGGGGGGTTGCAAAAGTAATTAATTAAACTTAATCTAAATGAAACACCCCAATTTTTCGTTCTGATTTAGGTGTTTTTTGAAGAAGGAGATATAATTTATCGTATAAAACTTACCGAGGATAAAGCTTGGGTTCCCGTTTTTATTGAGCATTGTATGAACACTTTCGAAGATGATGAATTAATTAAATTGCATCAACACGTAATTGAGTTTAAAATTTATAGCAACAAAAGTAAAGTTGCTCAAAAGTAAGGTTCAACCAAGTTTAAAGTTACAGGAAACTGTTTATAAATTAATAATTGATTCATAGATGGCGACACTAAAAAAATTTTTTAAAAATGTAAATTTGTTGGCTAGTGTTATTAATTTTCTTTTTTAATTATTTTTAGGGCCAAATCAGAAAAGACTAAAGTTTTTTATCTAAAACTTTCCGATGTCCATTCTGATGATTTAGTTCCCGTTTTTACGGAAGATCCAAATTTGGTTGAAGAGAAAAAAGAATCACCTTCAGCAATATTGGATGGGTTTATCAAAGATTTGATTGCTGGTTGTATTTATAAGCCTGGAATTAAAAACCAGAAAGAAGTTATTTCTAAATTATGGCGTAGCGGTGAGACTTTAACGATTTATTTATTTTATTAATAAACATATATATTTAAAGATATTACATTTAAACGTTGGATGGATAGAATGATACTGGAAGGGACTGAAGATTTTTTCTTTAAGGAATATATTTCGAATTCTCCTCCCCCGATGACCGAAGATGAAATAATTAAAATTGAAAATCCTCCAATTAAAGAGATTAAAATACCTAAAAAGAGTAAAAAGAAAGAAGATAAGAAAAAGGATAAGAAAAAGGAAAAGAAAAAGGATAAAAAGGATAAAAAGTCTGAAAAGAAATCCAAAAAATCCCCTAAAATGTCAAATGAAATGTCGGTTAAAGTGAGCGGAGAAATATTTTTTACTGACCCAAATTTGGCAATGTTCGATGTTCGTAATCCAAATTTAACTATAACAAATGGTTACGTTTTATTAGCCGTTGAAAAATTGATGACGCGACAACAAAAATATGATTTAAATCCTTTTGTTGTTAAAATAGACAAGATTGATGATTTAGATGTTGAAACGTTAAGAAAACTTAATTTTGATTCGATTTTTGTGCGTTATAACATTCCATTTTTGATGCGAGGCGAAACGATACCGAGAGATATTAAAAAATTGGTTCGTTTTAGCGAATCGCACGCTCATTTTATTAAAGATTTACCTAGTATGAAATTGGTTGAGTTTATACAAACTCAACGTTTTTTTGTTGAAATTTGCGGTAAAAGAAACGACCTAACTCCGGATGTTAAATCGGATTTATTCGGTAGCAAACGAAATGATGATCGAATTAGTAAAAGATTGTCGCCAACGGAAGCTTTTTTTAAATTACAAAAAAATAATAATGAAACAGTTATAAATGATACTGAAGTTATCGCTGTTGTTGGTTATGATTTATCACCTCTATTAATTCCAAGTTGGGGCGTTTCTGCGAATCAAGCTTGTCATAATCCTGATAATATTCAATACAAAAAAGTTAAATTATCTCCAATAGAAGTAGATGAAACCTTTATAACAGCTAATAACATAAATATTAAAACAATGTTTACAGAACATTCAAAAAATTCAATTTTAGAATATGATTTAATTGAATTTGGAACTACTTTAAAAGTTGAATTTGCTTTTGCCGCTCCAATAAATCTCATAGCGCATTCTGTTGGTGCTAAAGCTGAAAACTTAAATCGTATGTTTTTGGTTGTAAAAAAACTTGAAATGGCTGAAAGATTAATTGATTTTCTTTTGAATCATAATGAACAGTTAGGAGGTGATAAGATTTCGCCAAATCGAACTAGAAGTATTCATGAAATTGATTTAGATAGTGAAAGTTATATGACTGGTTTTATAATAGATAACGGAACAACTTTCGCATTCTATATTGAGGGATCTATTAAAGATTATATGATGCCTTTATGGGAAAAAATGATGAGAAGTTCACCGGAAGACGTTAAAATTTATTACAACGATCGCATGATTTTTACAAAGAGGCTTTATAAATATTTTGTTAGAATGGGCGGATTTTGTATAATCACAATGCAAAGACCTCTTAAAGATATTTTATCGATGGAAAAAGTTTATTTAGAAGGATATATCCCTTCACCGTGTTGGGATGCGCTAAAAAAACTTGATTTACTTTTTAGAAGTCCAACTTTAAAAGATATGACCATGTATAATTTATTTCCTACCGTTGATGAACTTTTAAGTTTTGACCTTGAATTTGGTACTTGTATGAGATGGAACGAATGTTATTCCGCACAAAAATTAGTGTCTATAAGTTCCGCTTCTTTTTATTCTTCTGAAAGTTAATGTACCTAAATTATGTTAACAAAAAATTATAAAAATCATAAAATAACTACTTTTTTTTATAAATTTGACATTTTCAATAATGTTATCATATAGTTTTTATATCATATCATAAACTAGAATCTTCAAACTTCCATTTGACATATATATTGTGATAAAATTAACCATCGTTTAGTTCACCGAGAGAACATAACCTTGAAATTTTGACAGAGAGTTTTTTGTTGGTAGAAATCTTATCTAAAACCGTTTAGTTTGCTTCCAAAAGTATCAATTAATATAGTTCAGCTCCTAAAGTACATTTTTCATCCATCCTTTGATGTTTTAACGTTATTTTGAGGAGGAAATCCTTGATTTAAAATTGAATTTTTCTAACTTTGCTCATTGATGAAATTTGGCGTGTACTCCAATGTATGTCTGAAAACAAGAAAAGACAACGTTGAATACGAAGTTTTATTACGTTTCATAAAGGAATAAGGGAGAAATCAACGAAAAAAGAATTTAATTTTGAAGGTTAATTCCGAGAAAAATCAAGAGATGACGCTAGTTTCGAAGCAAGAATTTTGAATTTTGAAAAGGGCGCGAAGCTAAGAGCCAATCAGAAACGAGGAAAAAACAGTTGGAGTGCCGGGGTATATAAGGAGATCGCGAACAGGGAGTGAGAGAGTCGTCGTCGGACCAGCGTCGAATCCACGTCGTCAGATAGAAGAAATTTTGAATCTCAAGAGATAACCTCAAAAATTTAAGATATTTTTTTAAAGTCAAATCATCTTACGA
>NW_019281081.1:0-47193 GCF_000648695.1 Onthophagus taurus
TCGTGTTTACAGGACAAAAACTTCTGGAACTCACTTCTGGAAGCAACTTCCGCAAGAAAACTTGGTAGTGGACACACGGCTTAAGGAATGTGGACCATCACTACAATATCCAATATAGAGAAACATGCTTCAACCTAAGTTTGCCAAGAAAATATGCAAACAGTGTTACTCGGTATTATTCAATAATATTTTTAACAGACTTTTTTACCGGAAATGTACAAAATATATGTATTGCATTTGCACTCAATTACATTTCTGCGATGTGATAATAACAATAATTCTTGTACTTATTGTTACTTGAATATGATATTACCTCATAAAGCAAAAATTTTTGAATTAACTTGTTAGATATATTGTTAAGATATAGTATTCTTTTCTTTACATTCGATTTTCGATTGTAATAATTCTAATTGTACCTGGTTTGAATTGAACCACACTTTGCAGCTATGTTGGATTGGGCTTGATTTAGTTGGTTTGATTTCAATGTGGATAGATTCTGTTAGATTTCCGTCATCTGTGTTAAATTTGGTTTTGTTGTGAATGAATTCGGTAGGGTTTTTGTGATTTGGATAGTATCTGCTTTGAGTATAAATAAGCAGAGTTTAATTTGGGTTTATGGATTCGTTTAAATTTGCTTGATTTGGGTTGGACCCAGTTTGAGTATGAATAAGCAGAGCTTTGTTTGGATTGGGTTGAGCTGGATTTGATTTCGTTCTGAATAGATTGTCTAGATTTGGTTTGGATGATTTGGGTTGGATCTGTTTTGAATATGTATGACCAATGTTTACTTTGGGTTGAAATTAAGCTGGATTTACTTGGATTGAGCTGGGGTTGATTTCACTATGGATAGATTCTGTTAGATTTCCGAGATCTGCGTTAAATTTGGTTTTGTTGTGAATGAATTCGGTAGGGTTTTTGTGATTTGGATAGTATCTGCTTTGGTTATAAATAAGCAAAGTTTGATTTGGGTTGGGTTTTATTTCATTGTAGATGGATTTGTTTAAATTTGGATGATTTGGGTTGGACTTGGTTGGAGTAAGAATGAGCAGAGCTTTGTTTGGATTGGGTTGAATTGGATTTGGTGTCGTTGTGAATAGATTGCCAAATTTGCATGATTTGAATTAGATCTGGTGTCGGTATGTATGAACAAAGTTTACTTTGGGTTGGAATTAGGATGGATTTGGCTCTATTATGAACAGATTCAGTTAGATTTGCTTAATTTGGGTTGAACCCAGTTTGAGTATGGATGAGCAGAGCTTTGTTTGGATTGAGTTGAGCTGGATTTGGTTACGTTGTGAATAGATAGTTTAGATTGGGTTTGGATGATTTAGGTTGGATCTCTTTTGAATATGCATAACCAATATTTACTTTGGGTTGTATGATTTGGAATAGATCTGCGTTCAGTATGTATGAACAATTGGAATTAGGATGGATTTGGTTCTGTTATGGATAGATTCATTTAGCTTTGCGTGATTTGGGTTGGGTTTTATTTCATTGTAGATGAATTTTTTTAAATGTGGATGATTTGGGTTGGACTTGGTTGGAGTAAGAATGAGCAGAGCTTTGTTTGGATTGGGTTAAGTTGGATTTGGTGTCGTTGTGAATAGATTGCCAGATTTGCATGATTTGGATTAGATCTGATGTCGGTATGTATGAACAAAGTTTACTTTGGGTTGAAATTAAGCTGGATTTACTTGGATTGAGCTGGGGTTGATTTCACTGTGGATAGATTCTGTTAGATTTGCGAGATCTGAGTTAAATTTGGTTTTCTTGTGAATGAATTCGGTAGGGGTTTTGTGATTTGGATAGTATCTGCTTTGGTTATAAATAAGCAGAGTTTGTTTTAGATTGGCTGTTATTTAGTTGTAGATGGATTCGTTTAAGTTTGGGTGATTGGGGTTGAACTTAGTTTGAGTATGAATTAGCAGAACTTTGTTTGGAGTGGGTTGAGCTGGATTTGGTGTCGTTGTGAATAGATTGCCAGATTTGCATGATTTGGATTAGATCTGGTGTCGGTATGTATGAACAAAGTTTACTTTGGGTTGGAATTAGGATAGATTTGGCTCTGTTATGAACAGATTCACTTAGCTTTGCTTGATTTGAGTTGGACCCAGTTTGAGTATGGATGAGCAGAGCTTTGTTTGAATTGAGCTGGATTTGGTTTCGTTGTGAATAGATTGTCTAAATTTGGTTTGGATCTGTTTTGAATATGCATGACCAATGTTTACTTTGGGTTGAAATTGAGACAGATTCAATTATCTTTGCGTGATTTGGGTTATTCCCAGATTGAGTATAGACGAGCTAGAGTTTGGTTTGAGTTGGATTTGGTTTGAGTCTGAATGAGCAGAGCATTGTTTGGAGTTGGTTTCGTTGTGGATACATTTTAAGGTATCACTAATATTAAAAATTATTATTAATATTAAGTAGATTAGGAGTAATAAGGTTAGTACGGTTGCTACGGTAGCGGTGAGTTTAGTATAAATATAGTGTAATTAATTGTAAAAGTTAAGAATTAACATTAAGAGAAGTCAAATAGAAGTTAAGACAACTATACAATCTTTAATTATTATTTGATTATCTTTTCCAAATCTTCCCAACACCCAAAAGAAGAACTTTTTGAAGTTATCACAAAATTCTGTTAGATTTGGTTTTGTTGCGACTGAATTCGGTAAGATTTATCTAATTTAGCTAGTATCTGTTTTCAGTATGAATAATCAGTCTGATTTGGGTTGGGTTTTATCCTATTTTATCTGATTTGGATTCCTGACCTTAAGATTTTCGGAATCTACTCCCTAAAACCCAAGTGTGCTACGATATATTTTTTTTTGTGTATGATTCATAAAAGATCGAATTACCAAATAATAATAATAGACTTGACAATGTTATATAAATACTTCACCTCATGTCTTGTATCTAAAATTATAATACATATGTTGTAAAATATAATTTATTTATAAAATATAACACGAAGACTGTTTAATTGTGGTAAAATCTTTTAAAGTCATTGAGTTGAGCTAGATTTGATGTCGTTGTGAATACATTGTCAGGTTTGTATGATTTGGATTGGATCTGGTTTCAGTATGTATGAACAAAGTTTACTTTGGGTTGGAACTAGGATGGATTTAGTTCTGTTATGGACAAATTCAGTTAGCTTTGCGTGATTTGGGTTGGACCCAGTTTGAGTATGGATGAGCGAGAGTTTGGTTTGGGTTGAATTTGATTCTATTGTGGATGGATTACGTTAGGATTGCGTAATTTGAGTTGGACATGGCACACAATCTTTATTAATGCACTCGTATCTACGACGAAAGAAAACTGATAGAAATAAAAACAGGAAATAAGTTTGCAGAAACCAATGTGGCAGAACTTATACTGAAAATAAGGAACAGAAAAATCGTGATGAACTTCCTCAGAAGATATGACGAAGAAGAAAGAAAACAAGAAGGCAGAAAGAACAAAATGAGCATATAAAAATTTAACAATTTTACGCCAAGACAGTAGACTATTGCAAGTTTTTTTCAGTCTTCTATTACAAGTAATCTCAAAGTTCCTTTACAATCTTCCTTCTTTCTGCTCAGTCTCTTTCCAGTCTATTCGGTGTTAACCTCGTATTATCTGGCAATTTCTTGATTACCTAGAGTCTGTCCAGACTGTTTGTCAGGTTCGAGTCTTTGGTTAGTCCCTTTTTTCAACTACAAGTCATCTTTTGTCTTTCCAGCGTCTGCTCATTCTTATCTTTGTGTTACAAATCTTTTTCGTGTCTCCATCCTTTCTGCTAAGTCTCTCTTTCCATTTTCTACTGTCTGGCCAGTCTCATTCTTCTATTACAAGTACCTTTACAGTCTTCCTTCTTTCTGTTCGGTCTCTTTCCAGCCTTAACCTCGTATTATCTGGCAATTTTGGATTCCCTACAGTCTGTTCAGATTTTTTTTCAGGTTCCAGTCTCTCGTTAGACCCTTTCTTTAATTATAAATTATCTCTTGTCTCCATTCTTTCCATTTTCTAGTCATAGTTCAGCTTCTTTCTTCTCCTTCCAGTATTTGTTTAGTCTCATTATCGTATTATCTGGCTCTTCTATGCATATTTTATCTCACTACGTAATGAATTATTTTCAAAGATATTTAACAAAACATTTCTTTATTACCATATTATAAATTTAGGCCAATTCAAAGTGACTCATTTTATTTGTATTAAAGTTGAGAGACAAATTTCGCTCTCAACTCCTTTTTGACCATGTCTGTTTTATGTTTGTGTGTGTGTGTTCGGGTTCGAGTTCCGTAAAACGCGTGGATGTCGGTAAACGATGATGGTTTTTAGAGAGAACGCGGTACATGTGGGCGTGGAAATTTCCTATTTAGGCCGTTTGGGCGGAAAATTGGCGAGGCCACGGTCAGTTCTCGACTGGCTTTGTTATTGGACATTATCGGGTTACGTCAGACTAACATCGAAAGAAAAAAAAATGATCGGTTGCATTGAAGAGAGAATGAGTGTATAAGCTCATTATATCGTTGACCTTATTAGGTCGATGTCACCTACCTACCTAATGCTAAAATTATCTATTATGTGTTCTTTAGATACTCGATTTGGCAACTGACTATTTCTAATTTAAATACTCAATGTGTGTGTTAATAATCTAATATAGATGGGGATATCGTTGAAATCGACTCCTTTTTATTACGTCGATTTTGTATCAACGACTTTTCTACTACTTCCGCATACCGTTGGAATTGTTTAAGTGTCGCGGATGTGATTAAATAATTTTTGAGTGAGAAATGTTTAATGACCATCCCTTTTTGGGCTAAAAGGGGTTCAGATGGTCTTCGCAGCCTCTGAGTCGTAGCGTTCCTGCTTCTTGACCCCTATAACCAAACTGTAGGGTCAATAGCCGAATTGATCAAAGAGACCGAGTCCGGCGGCGCCTAAAACACTTGACGTCGTCGTCGTCGTTGGCTGGTAGCCGAGCACCATCTCCTCCTACTCCACCTCCTCTTCTTCTTCATCATCATCATCATCTCCTTCTGTTACTTTTCATCTTAATTCCCCTTCACATTTTATCTTTCTTTTCATACACTACTCGTGTTGACTCCAAATACTAACAGGTGCGTTTTATCTTATTTTATTGTTTCAATAAATTTTTTTTTTTTCAACAACAACAACCAAGCACTTTGCTCTGGATGTACTGGTTCTTAGCTCGCGCGCCCGCAACAACAATTGGCGAATAAATATTAAATGTGTTGATAGTTTCCACCGGAGCTCATTGTTCGATTTCAACAGCCCTCGGACGGCGGCAACGTTCGGCCATTGGCGGCGTTAAAAGAATACGCACACACGCGAATCGTAGCAAGAAGCAAGAGCAGTAGTAGTACAAAGAGCGTGTCCGAGGGCGAAACAATACGATTTACATTCGGTGCGGGAAATTATTTTATTGGACGATTTTGCGCGCGAACGAGCTCTGGTGGGGTTGCTACGAAGAAAACGTTCTGGTCAACGTAATAAAATTTTTTGGTCGGTGAATCACCGAAGAATTACCTTATTCTTGTGTCGGTGCGTGTTGTAATTCTTAATAGGTACAAGAAAGCTTTATATAATATAAGTTTTAACGTAAAGTTTCGAAATTCTATGTCTTACTGCTACTTTATTCTCTGCTTGCGCACTATTATAGACTTGTAATTGAAGAAAAGAACTAACCAAAGACTGAAAACTGAAAAAAGAGACTGGATAAACTCTAGGAAAACAAAAAAGAGCCAAATAATACGATAATGAGATTGCACAAATACTGGAAGAAGAACAAAGAAGGTGAACAGAATTTAAAGAGACTATAATGGTACTTGTAATAGATGAAAGAGACTGGCCAGAGACTAGAAAATGGAAAAAGAGACTTAGCAGAAAGGATGAAACACGAAAAAGATTTGTAACACAAAAATAAGAATGAGCAGATGCTGGAAAGACAAAAGATTACTTATAATTGAAGAAAGGGACTAATCATAGACTGAAACCTCACAAAAAGTCTGGATAGACTCTAAGGAATCAAGAAATTTCTAGATAATACGAGGTTAAGATCGAACAGAGACTGGAAAGAGACTGAGTAGAAAGAAGGAAAACTGTAAAGGAACTTTGAGATTATTTGTAATAGAAGAAAGAGACTGGAGAGAAGAAACAGAAACTTTGTAGAAAGAAGGGAGGTCACAAAAACCTGGTAATAGAAGAATAAGACTGGGCAGAATGACGGAAGACTGAAAAAAACTTGGAACAGACTAATCTTGGCGTAAAGTTGTTAAGTTTTTGTATGTTCATTTTGTTCTTTCTGTCTTCTTTCTCTTTCGTCATCTTTTCTGAGGAAGTGACGAGCGCATTTAAAGATTGTGTGCTATGTCCAATCCAAATCACGCAATTCTAACGTAATCCAGCCATAACAAAATGAAATCCAACACAAACTACATTTTCGCTTATTCATATTCAAACCAAATCCAACCCAAATTTACACGAATCCATCTACAACTAAATTAAACTCAACCCAAATCAGACTCTGCTTATCCTCTCAATCATACATACTGACACCACATCCAACTCAAATAATAATAATAATAATAATATAATAACATTAAGAACAATTCATACACAAACCGAACTCTAGCTCATCCATACTCAAATTGGGTACAACCCAAATCACGCAAAGATAGCTGAATCTATCCACAACGGAACCAAATCCATCTCAATTCCAAACCAAAGTAAATACTGTTCCTACATACTCCAACACAAATCATGCAAATCTGACGATCTATTCACAACGACACCAAATCCAGCACAACCCAATCCAAGCAAAGCTCTACTTATTTATACTCAAAGTAGATACTATCCAAATCACAAAAACCCTACCGAATGCATTCACAACAAAACCAAATTTAACCCAATAGAAAATGGAAAAAGAGACTTAGCAGAAAGGATGCAGAACCTGCTTGAACCTGACAAAAAGTCTGGACAGACTCTAGCGAATCAAGAAATTGCCAGATAATACGAGGTTAAGACCGAAAAGGAAGACCCAACCCCCTTAATTTTCGTTGAAAAATCACCCCTTAAAGTCTTTCGCATCAATTTATATACACCCTGTATAAAACAGTTAATTTTAAATATACCATTATTTATCGGCAAAATTTTGCGGATACCGATTATCTGCAAAATTTGCCGATATGCCGATACGATGGACGTGGAAATATCACCAATTATTAATTAAAGTATGCTTTTTTTAATGCAACAAGCCGTTTTGAAAAATCGCTATTAGTTTTTGAGAAATAAATTTTTGAAATAATCGACAATTTTGCAATTTTCGCCGATTAAGTTTTAAAAATTCGTATAAAATCTATTTCTTAGAATATGAGTATGAAAATTTCCCAAAGTGTTAATAAAAGTGTCCTCTTTAAAATGAACCAACCCGTTTTGAAAAATAACTTTTAGTTTTTGAGAAAACAATATTTGAAGTTTTGATAAAATTTTCGATGTTGCAATTTTCATCGATAATTTTCAAAATTCGCTATAAAATTAATTTCTTGAAGGATCCTTGTGGAAATATCACCAATTATTAATTAAAGTATCCTCTTTTTAATGCAAAAAGCCGTTTTGAAAAATCACTTTTAGTTTTTGAGAAATAAATTTTTGAAATGATTGAAAATTTTTTCGAATTTTCGCCGATTAAGTTTTAAAAATTCATATAAAATCGATTTCTTGGAATATGAGTATGAAAATTCCCCAAAGTGTTCATAAAAGAGTCCTCTTTTCAATAAACTAACACATTTTGAAAAATAATTTTTAGTTTTTGAGAAAACAATATTTGAAGTTTTGATAAAATTTTCGATGTTGCAATTTTCATCGATAATTTTCAAAATTCGCTATAAAATTAATGTTTTGAAGGATCCTTGTGGAAATATCACCAATTATTAATTAAAGTATCCTCTTTTTAATACAAAAAGCCGTTTTGAAAAATCACTTTTAGTCCTTGAGAAATAAATTTTTAATCAAAACGATTAATTAATAATGCTTGGTATAGAATTATAAATTCTATAGAACAAGGTAATAATGAATATTTTTTAAGAAGTAAAACAAATCATTAATTACACAATATTTCGATAAACATAATCAGAAGGTTGAGATAGAACAAGATAATAGAAACATAAATGATGAAACAAATAAAGTAACCAATTTGAACAAGTTTTGTGAGATTAAATACATACGTCATTAACGAATAAAATAACTTCAGCATTCAGAGATTATGATTTTGAAGACATTAAATTTGCAAAATACAATGACAATAAAATTAACACATTAATTTCAAATATGAAGGATAGCATTAAAACGATAGATAAAATCGATACCGTTTACAAGTTAAATTGTACCAACTGTGACAAAGTGTATGTTGGGGAATAAAAACAACACACATTACAAATAATAATACCATAACAAGAAAAAATTTAGAATCAATTCATATAACAAAAAATATCAATCATGCAGTCAATTTCAAAACTGATGTTGGGAAGATAGATAAATTAAATATATAAAATTGAGAGATAAAGAAGACGATTGGGAGTTGAAGAGGGTAAGAACATCTTTCAGTTTTGGAAAGTAACGAAAATTTATCTTGAATTTTCATACATTGTCATTTCAAGATAGTTGCACATTTATACATTTACACATGTATGTATAGTAAGTTGTAATAGTTATTTATATTACAAGTGGGTTAGAAACATAACTACAGTACGAGTGTGGAGAATTGCACGAGTAATCACACGAGTACTGTAATTATGCTCTAGCCCACGTGTGATATACAGCATTTTATCTACAACTGCTAAAAATTACTAAAAAATCAATTTCTTTAGAAAAGTCTGTTTGACATTTATAAAAATATTTGACGATGACAAAAATGATTGTTCACAATTTTGAATTGTCAGTTTCAACAACATGTTTACTCATCTGGAATAAGTGTTTTGAAATGTAAAAACACAAAAAATAATGTTTATAATAAATAGTATTGTTTCTCTGTAAGTAGATAGCACTTTTTCTTTTGTATTGTTGCTCGTTTCAATAAATTAAGTCTGTTCTGATTAGGCTAAAAATACGTTACGTAATGAAACCAGTGCGGTAATGAACTTCATTACGTAACTCAAATCACCTCAAATGACTGTGGCAATGATGACTCATCCAAGCAGTCGTAGATAAAATTCTATCTTTTATAATATTTCTATAGCTGCCTCGGCTGTTAATAACATATTAATACTGCAAAGATACCTTTCAATATAACTTCGTAATACTTCAGCTACTGCCTCGGCTGCTCGGCAAGCTCAGCTTCTGATGATACATCAATACTATAGAGATACATTTACTTATTGTTTTGTAATATTTCAAACATTGCCTCGGATTTAATACCAGCACTCGGCAACCTCGGCTTTTGATTATACGTTAATACTATAGAGAAACATTTTCTTATTATTTTGTAATATTGCAAGCACTGCCTCGGCAGCTTAGCTGCCTCGGCTTTTAATAACATATTACTGTAAAAGATACATTTTCAAAATAACTTCGTAATACTTGAGCTAGTGCCTCGGCTGCACTACAACCTCGGCTTTTGATGATACATTAATACTATAGAGAAACATTTTCCTATTGTTTCGTAATATTGCAATCATTACCTCGACAGCTAAGCTACCTCGGCTTTTACTTGCAAAGATATCTGTTAATATAGTTTTGTAATCCTTGAGTTACTGCCTTGGCAGCATAGCTGCCTCGGCTCTTGATAATACATCAATACTATACAGAAGCATTAACTTATTGTTTTGAAATATTTCAACCACTGCCTCGGCAGCTTGGGTTGCTCGACTTTTAATAACATATTACTGTAAAAGATACATTTTCAATATAACTTCGTAATACTTGAGCTAGTGCCTCGGATGCACGGCAACCTCGACTTTTAATGATACATTAATACTATAGAGAAACATTTTCTTATTATTTTGTAATATTGCAATCACTGCCTCGGCTTTTAATAACATACACTGTTGGAAATAATTCACGAGCACACCCTGTATAATCTGAACGCGTGTGTCTAGCGCAATAAAATTTGGTATGGAAGTAGTACTAAAGTAGTATAACTTACTCTCACATGGAGAACGGCACAACTCTGCTGGGAGGAGAAACATCAATAGCGAGAGTATCCCCCGTGAGCTTCGCGTACCATCGCTACACGACGTGGCATGGAGTCTATAAGTCGCTATATTGTAGCGAGAGGGATGGCCAACCATGCCACCTCAACTCGCCTCCATAGCTCCTCAACGTTAGCCGAGGAAGCCGGATAACGTAGAAGTCTCCGACCAGTCATGTCCCAAACATGTTCGATCGGATTCAGATGCGGAAACCGAGCTAGCCATGGAAGCATTCGTATACGGTGCTCTTCCACAAAGGTCTGTACAACACGCCCGATGTGCTGTCGTACGTTGTCGTGCATGTATAGCAGACCTGGGAGCCGCCGAACGTAGGGAAGCACAACGGACCGTAGCACCTCATCTACGTATCGTTGACCCGTCATGGTCTGCTATACACGCAGCAGACGTGTACGTCCACCATATGTAATCGCACCCCATACCATAATGCTCGGTTGTCGGTGGATAGGGCGTTCTTGCACACACTGCTCGAGTAGACGATCACCACGGCTCCGACGAACTAAAATTCGCGCATCACCGGTGCTCAATTCGAATCTTGATTCGTCGGAAAACAAAATGTCCCTCTACTCGGCAACCTACTAATGCCTAGCGTCGACCCACTCGTGACGTATGCTGCGGTGCTGGAGTGTTACTGGAATCCGCTGCATCGCACGACGCGCGCGCAATGCACTATTTACCAAACGGCACCGTACAGCTCGCGTCGTGAATGGGCCTTCCCTTGCCGATGGCCAAAAAGCTCCAAGTTGCCTTGAGGAGGACACACATGACGCTAAAGCGCTGAGCACAAGAGCGCAATGCTCGTCTCCATAGCGACGGAATGTTCCACTTGGAAGGGCGGCTCAGTCAACAATATCGCGACGGAACAACTCGAAACTCCCTGAATAAACTCGTCTACAGTAAACCTTTGTGCTCCGCAAATATTATGGATTTATCTTCACGCGTTCAGATTATATAGGGTGTGCTCGTGAATTATTTCCAACAGTGTATTACTGTAAAAGATACATTTTCAAGATAACTTCGTAATACTTGAGCTAGTGCCTCGGCTGCACTGTAAGCTCGGCTTTTGATGATACATTAATACTATAGAGAAACTGATATTGCAATCATTACCTCGACAGCTGAGCTACCCCTGCTTTTACTTGCAAAGATATCTTTCAATATAGTTTTGTAATCCTTAAGTTACTGCCTTGGCAGCATAGCTGCCTCGGCTCTTGATAATACATCAATACTATACAGTTTTGACGTTTACCCCTGTGCCCACACGAATATCTCCCCAAAAATTTTAAATGGAATGACCCACCGTGTGGTATCTCAAATAAAAGCTTATCTTCCAAGGATTATACTGATGTGTCACTTGCCCATGTTTCCTATTTTCTCATACATTTTATGACAAAGTTTATCATTGCCACTTCAGGAGAACTAATTTTCATCAGTTAGGCGTCGAAACAAAAGAAAACATGTTTTGTCTATCAAACTGTCACATTAGTTGTTTCCGTTTAGTCAACTTAACTTACATTGGTTTCCGTAAAAATGGTGTACTCTATCGTTGAGAGCAAGGGTTGTTAATCAAAGACAAATAAGCATATGGAGCATATGTGCAAAATTTCGAAGTAACTGGATCGGTAGAAAACAAGAAAAGGCATACTAGTAAGGTAGTAGATGAACAGCCGGAAATGGCAATACCTAATTGGAAATTTTACCATGGAGCCAACCAGTTCTTTGCGTCAGGTTGCAACATCCACCGGACTTTCTTACTCGTCGGTACGCACAGTGACAAAACTGCATAAATTTCGCCCTTACAAGATGCAAATATTGCAAGAACTTAGCGAGGGCGATCCAATTAAGTAAAAAGCATTTGCTTCACAGATGAGTGCACTTTTTACTTAAATGGATATGTGAACAAGCATACCCAGGTTCCTCTCTTGTATTCATACACTTGCTAATTCAATAGTTGGACCCATATTCATTAATGAAACACTAAATGGTGACGTGTACTTGAATATGTTGAACATCATCGATTCTCTAATAACTGAAGAAGTGGAAAAGCAGCTTGATGAAGAAGGTAATCAAGTACTCGACGAACATCAATTGTTCTTCCAGTAGGATGGGCTTAACCTGAGATTTCTAAATAACTGGATTAGTAGACAAGGAACAAAGGAATGGCCTCCACGATCACCGGACCTCACAAGTCTTGACTTCTTCCTTTGGGGTCATTGCTTTAAATTGCCCACGACACGATTATAAATACGGTATCTTTAGCATTACTCTAATTATGCATTTTTGAATTACGAAGATCTGATTTAGTTCTGTACATCAATACTAGCTGGTTCTGGAAACTTTTTAGTTCTAAGTCTTTTGATTTTCTTTTCATATTCATGGTATCGACCTATTTAATCGTTGGATTGAAGCTTCTCTGTTCAGCAGTAGTAACGCTACAAGGGTAATTAATCAATTTACGAGCACTGACCGAATCTCCGCATTGTGCCATCGAGCTATTCACTGATGTCTACTCATATCATTCCCAGATAATTAGTGTAGACTTCAGAAAAAACGTTCATTTGAAATCTGTCAAGGTGGTAACGCATTACATGAACTAATTTAAAGCATAATTTCTAAACCATTTTTGTTTTCAAACAAAACAGACAACACTATTATTAAAGACCATAAACATCGCGATTTTTCAACGTTGTCGAGTTTAAAACGGAAGCAAGGTGTGAGCGAAGCTTTTCGAGTACGCAGAGAAGCTTTCGAGCTTTTAAACATACCCCACCACTTGCGAAAGAGCAAATACATCCGCTTTTCTCCAAGAATCTAAAGTTTTATCGGAAAACGAAAAGAAGGGGGATTTCATCTCTACTTGTTGTTTCATATTTCACCTTTGAAATGTCACGTTTCAAAATGGCATGTAATCGCGGAATATCTGGTACACATGGATAACAAACAATCGTTTCAATCACATAAAAGATTAGATCGAATGAAGCGAACGATTGTGGACGTTTAATTTTTTAAAGTGGATCGTGGCGGTTTAATGATATCGAGAAGTCGGTTTTTACAGGTTCTCTAACGATCGGTTTCGATGTAATCAATGTACTTCGTCGACTTTTCAATTCAATTCATCTATTCATCCGTTTTAAACCGTTTTTGAGATGATTTCGATGTTCTTTTTTTAAATCTTTCAATACACGAGCGCGGAATNGATCCTGAAACGTCTCTAACCATTTAATATAGAACATTTACAGAGGAAAAAGTGGTTTTTATTTAAACCTTCTCACGTATCATCAAAAAAGTTCATTTTGTAGGCAATGTGGCAATGTAGGGTATCATTTCAGAAATGCACCAGAAGTTATAACCATAATAGCTCGATAGATATGCCGAATAACCGGATATCATACACAAACATAAAACAGGCATTGTCAAAAAGGAGTTGAGAGTGAAATTTGTCTCTTAACTTTATTACAAATAAAATGAGTCAGTTTGAATTATCTTAAATTTATAAGATAATAATAAAGAAATGTTTTGTTAAATATCTTTGAAAATAATGAAAGCATACAATTGCGTAGTGAGGTAAAATATGCATAGAAGAGGTCCCCGGACACAATCGACAAAGCTTAAATGGGCGGACGAATAGTTTATTAGAAGAGCAATGCTAGAATCCTTTGTCGGAGAATATATGGTTCGTTTAATGGCGCATTCTCTTAGGATCGCGCTCCTGTACTACCTCGATTGTTCCATTAATAATGGGGCAAAAACCATCTCTTTTATCTATTTAATCAAAACGAAAAAATATACTTCTAATTAAAAAGTTGTTCAAATTTTGAATCTTGAGCACAATTTAATTAATTAATGTGTTTTTTTAAAAAATAAACAATGTTTATACTCCAATGTATTATATAAATGTATTAACTCTACCGGTTTCGGCCTAGACCATCGTCAGGAGTCTCGTTGTATAAGGTTGAGGTTAAGAAACACATTCAATTATATCCAAATTTTAATATATCATTAATGGACTAAACTTAGAAAATGAGAATGGGGATGTAGCAGATGTTTCAAGTGACATATTTGATATGATATATCAAAATTTGAATATAATTGAATGTGTTTCCTAACCTCAACCTTATACAACGAGATTCCTGATGATAGTCTAGGCCGAAACCGGTAGAGTTAATAAATTTATATAATATATTGGAGTATAAACATTCTTTATTTAAAAAAAAAACATATTAATATACCAATATGGATGAAAACCCATTTACCTATTAATTAATTAAATTAAAATAAAATCAGAAATGCTGTATATATAAATAAATTCCAATTCTATCCACGTTTTCCCTTTTAAAGAATTTATACAAAGTAAGTTAACGATGGAAAACAAACACAAAAGGTCACCGTCGGTAATAAATCCCGGCATATTTTCCCCGACCAGAAACAGTCGTTCAATTATCGTTCAATAAATAGGTGATAGTAATCTAAGAAAAATGGGGATCCGTTCTATCGGTGGTACCTTTTCGTTTCATCGATGGTAATCGTGCTCCCACTTTAACCCTCCTCTCCTCTTTTCTTCTTTCTTTCGGGTTCTCCTTTCTTCTTACTCTAACTAATGGCCGTCCGTCCCACAATTACGCCAAAACAATGGCTATTATATTGTTATCGGGGCGGGCGTTCTCCCGCAAAAATATTGACTTATTATATGCAAGCCAACATCTATTCAGCGCTCCCGTGTGGTGCCGTTGTCTCCTCTTGTAGTGTCTGCCCCCGGCTTCTTCTTCTCCTTCCTACAGCGTAGGTGGCTCAATAACTGCACGTGCTCCCCAAATCCTTTTTATTTAAATAAAAAAAAATGAAAGTAAACTATTTTAGTTCAATACATATCAGGAATTGCTTTGATTCTTCAACTCCAAGACAAGAGACTTGTCCTTTCTCATTTAGTCGACGGCGAGATTTTTCTTCTCCACCAATACGTCCAAAAGAAAAAGAAAAAAATCGAAAGCCAGCTGCTATGACGGTTTTACACCGCGAATTTTGCCACGTTTTCCGGTAGACGACGTGGCGACCGACGGCGGCGGCGACGGTGAAATTTCCAGCGCCCAGAATGGCCGTAATTGGCTCGCGGTTCGGCCTCATAAGGGGTGGTAGGTAGTGCTACGGGTAAGCACAGGCAAACCAAGCAAGCGCGCGCACGCTCGCGCTCTAAAAGAAAAGATATCTTCGACAACAACGAGAGAAAAAGAAAAAAAAATGGAAAAAGAAACGGCCATCAATTAACGGCCGGTTTATGGCGGTTATGGGCATCGCCATCTCTGTACATAGTCACTGTCTTCTGACTCCGTCGGATCAAATTCGTTGTTTCTACTCGGTACCGACCACAACCACCTGTGTATGTAACACACGAAAGAAAACTTTAAAGATCATGTCGAAAATTACTACCTAAAAAGTATACTTTAGAAAGTTCATGTAGAAAATTTTCAATCATATTCTATATTCTTATTAAATCTTCATTGACCCCCTACTACCACTCATAGTTAAAGTATCGGATAGCGTCATCTATCGGATAGCTTAAAAATTGGTTACTACCACTGTATTTATCTTATAGATACCGCTATCTAAGGGATAACTAAACTATCTAGAGGATAGTTGCCATGGTTACAGCTGTTTTAAGCGCTGTCATTGGATGCTGGATTTATCTATCGGATAAATTTATCAAGAGGTGGTAAAATATAGATAGATAAATTGGCGCTCCACTACTACCACTTGTCTCTGATAGCGTTATCTATCGGATAGCTTAAAAATTGGTTACTACCACTGTATTTATCTTATAGATACCGCTATCCAAGGGATAAATTTTGAAATATCTGTAACCCGTGGATTGGGTGTCGGATAAGTTGCTATCTAAGGGATAACTGCGGATACCTAACCTCAAATAGGATTTATACTGACGTATAAAATTCGAGCGTTTTACAATTTCAGTTAAAATAAGAAAAGAATTATAAACTTAAATAAAAAACTATTAATAATTAACATTAGATAAAATCATCATGGATGATTTCTTCGACATTGGAGATGAAGAACAAATTTATGAGTTATTTCCTATAAGAAGCGAAAGGATAATAAGGAGTAGAGTCCATCCATGACGTAATTTGTTGATTGCTATTATTTAACGTAAAATTCATCAAAATTTTAGTAATAATGCTGTACTTCCTTCAAACCGTTTGTTGCTGACTCTTTATGCAATAGATAACATGTTGCTATCCATAGCAGATTTTGCAGGAGTTAGTGTACAATTGGCATCTTCACTCGTTCATCATGTTAATTGTGCCATTATTGTTTATCGTCACATTTTAACATACAATAATACGAGATATACATACTTTTTGCTTTCCTTGCTATGTAACTGCATCACTTTTTTGTTTTCTATTACGTTTTTATGTTTAATAACAAATTCAAAAAGATGTTCGCATTCTTCTTTGGTGAAATTGGTGGTTCGTCGCTTTTTCTCAGTCTCCATTCCCAAATTTAAATTTTTTTGACCACATAGAGCTGTCAATTTAACATAATAGACCAAAAAATCCTTAGATTCCTTGGTTATCTCGAGGATTTCTTAACTATGAGATAAATGGAGGTGGTAGTACGCACGACCCTGTTATCTACAAGATAAATTGTATCTTATAGATAGCTTAACTAACAGATAGCATTGGTTTGGTAATAAGGGGCCATCATTAATTTACGAATGTATATTTAGGCCCACTTTTACCACCTCTTGATAAATTTAACTGATAGATAAATTGGCGCTCTTATCCAATGAGAGCGCTTAAAACCGCTGTAACCATGGTAATTATCTATCAGATAAATTTATCAAATTAAGGAATTTCTCAAATGTAACGCAATCTTTGTCAACTTCCATGAAGTTTTCCAAATCAGGTAATATTTCTGGTGAAGATGAACCACCAACATCACATTGAAACTAATCAGCGTCATAATTATTATTACTGTTGTTTGGTCGTAACTATTCAGTAACGATCAAATCATCTTCTTAATCAAATTCAAATTTTTTATACTAATATTTGAAGCAATTTTTAATTACCTACTTTTTAACTAACTGTATTCCAAGGTCGCGTAATAAAAATGGGGATTGCTATTTAAAAAAAAATATCGATGACGTCATAATTCGTTTAAAAATGGCGAAAAAAATTTAAAATCTATACCAAAAAATTTTTTATCTTTAGACTCGTCTCGGCGATTTTTCCATAAACTGTTTTCAATTATTGTTTTAGCGAATTTATCCATTATTTTTGGGAAACACTGCAACTTCACATAAACAAGTGAACTTTGTACAGACCAAAAAAAAACATACGTTATATCCGATTGAACGTTACAACCAGGGTACATAATAACCAAGCTCTATCTTTAATACCTTTTAAAAATCTTGGAAATATAATGCCAAGTGTCATTACTTTATTAATTTGTGAACATATCTTTAATGACCTTGAGTATTGTATTGCCTCGGCCGTAAGCGACTTCGGCGAAATTTTCCTTATACAGTGCGTGCCAAAAGTAACAGATGAATTCGCTATTTTTAAATAACTTATGGTGTCATCGATATTTTTTCCAAATAGTAACCCCCCTTTTTTATGACGGAATATGAAAGAGGATTTTATTCAGAATTTTATAGTTACATAAGAAAATTTTCGAGAAAAATTACCTTAAAATTTCATAATTTGCAAGTCTATTGAGATAGAAAAATAGCAGTAGCCATGCGTAACCATGGCAACCAATCGTTGTCTCAATAAAATATCTAAAACAATTACGCATGGTTAGTGCTATTTTTCAATCTCAAATTAATAGAAAATTATGAAACTTTAAGGTCATTTTTTTTAGAAAATCGTCGGCTAAGTCAGCATTATATCGTCCATTAACAAATTTAGCTCTAAAATTATTGACAATGTAACGCCTCGGCCGCAAGCAACATCGGCTATGTCTTTATTACATCATTAATGTGTTAATATCTTTAATAACCTTCAAAATGTAATGTCTCGGCGACAAGCAACCTCGGCTAAGTCTTCACTACGTCATTATCTGTAAATTTATCTTCAATAACTTTGAAAAGCTAATGCCTCGGCCGCAAGCGACCTCGGCTAAGTCTTTATTACATCATTAATCTGTGAATATCTTTAAAAATCTTCAAAATGTAATGCCTCGGCCGCAAGCGACCTCGGCTAAGTCTTTATTACGTCATTATTTGTAAATTTATCTTCAATAATTTTGAGAAGCTAATGCCTCGGCCGCAAGCGACCTCGGCTAAGTCTTTATTATATCATTAATCCGTTAATATCTTTAATAACCTTAAAAATGTAATGCCTCGGCCGCAAGCGACCTCGGCTAAGTCTTTATTACATCGTTAATCCGTTAATATCTTTAATAACCTTCAAAATGTAATGCCTCGGCCGCAAGCGACCTCGGCTAGGTATTTATTACATCAGTAATCCGTTAATATCGTTAAAAACCTTTAAAATGTAATGCCTCGACCGCAAGCAACCTCAGCTAAGTTATTGTTACGCAAAATAATCAAATTTAACAGTTAGAACTTCAATTGGTGGCAAAGATTGAGGTTGATGTGTCATTTAGAATGCCAAACTGAAAGAAAATTGTAAATTTAATCTTTAAGATGTCATTTAAACGTCACTATTGACATTAAAATCTATTTGTGATAGAAAATGATCAAATTTGACAGTTAGAATGTCAATTGGTAGCAGAAAATATAGTAAACATGTCATTTAGAATGTCAAATTGTCAATTTTGTCGTTAAGCTATCATTTAGATATCACTTTTGACATTCAAAGCTCCGTGTGATACAAAATAATCAAATTTGACAGTTAGAACGTCAATTGGTAGCAAACATTGAGGTTGACATGTCAATTAGAATGTCAAACTGTAACAAAATTGTTAATTTAATGTTTAAGATGTCATTCAAATGTCACTTTTGATATTAAAATGTACTTCTGATGCAAAATGATCGAATTTGACAGTTAGAACGTCAATTGGTAGTAATAATTAATGTTATTTAGAATGTCATACTGTAAGTAAATTGTAAATGAACGTAGCCAAAGGTGATTTGACATTTAAACGTCATTTTGAATTTAGAATATAAATTAATTAAAATTTTTAACATTTATCAAATTACCCAAAACGTCAAATTTGACATTAAAAGGGCGTATTTACTAACTTTGTCCTACATAAAATGCAACATGTCTGAATGTTTCTAGTTCTAATGACAGTGGTAAGTAGCGCTAGTTAACATAAAATATTACTATGTTGCATATGTGATTATTGATTTTAAACTAGAACTAACACTAGACCTAGAACTAGAAAGTATCGGGTTTAGCCATGCGTCTTCAAAATATCGAAACTAAAAAAGAAACTTTATCAATTTTGTTACATTTCAAAGTGCTTTGCACAAATATTAGATACGATTTAGATTGACCTTGAGATTGTAGCATCTCGGCTTTTTTGTATTATTAATAAAAAAAAAACTTTATTAATAAAGAATTATAACGAAAGCGCAACTGCGAGGATATTTATGTTATCTCGCGGATAGATGCAACAAAATTCCGTTGTATCGAATTGCGAATGAGATAATTTCGTTTTCTCGCAATTCAACCGTATCGCATATCTGACAAGTGTATCTTTAAAATGGTCCGTTTTGCTCATTTCAACGAATAAAAATAAAATGAAATCAACCACATAAATAAGTCATAAATAAGTCGGGCGAGTAAATAAATAATAACCGCAACTAAGCGGAGTTAAAATCGCCATAGACAAGTTTCGATTTTTCGGTTTCTTTTCTTAATTCGTTCTTAGTTAAATGGTTCGATCGATATTCATAAATAATCGGTGTAGAACGTGAATTATGCTAATAAACTAGGCGCATCCGAGTCTTTGATTGCGAAGATTAATCGTTTTAATGAGGACGATGTACACATTGGTTTATCGGGTAAAACAGGGTTGGATTTAAATTTAAAAGGAAATTAATTAATTTTTAAAATGAATTTGTTTTAAAAAAATGTTAATAAGATACGATTTAAAAGGTTACAATTGAAATAATTATTTTATTTTGAAATGAATTAAATTAAATTTTCTTTTAAATCCATCCCTGTACAAACTAATTTTCCCTATGATAATTGTAAAATTTATAGTCTTCTTAACGCTTGGTAACCACAACGACAGCTCCTCGGCGTCGTTTTAACTCATTTTTCACTGGGAAATTGAAAATTAATACTACGTTTATCTTCGCGGACAAATCGTGTGCAAATTTAAGCCTTGCTAGAAGCCAACATAAATAGAATCCGACAATATTTGCCCAATCTTTTACTGTCTTCGCCGGGTATATTGAAAAGTTAATTACACAGATTTACTTTCAAGTTGAAATTGTTTTATTTTTAAGCAACACCCGTTTTAATTTTTAATTAGAGCCGAACAATTTTCTTAAGATATATGATATTGATAATTTTCTAAATGAATTTTGAAGGAATTGATGTTGGTTTATCGTGGAATTGATGGATTATTAATGGGGGCGTCGCGGATAACAAATTAAAATCCCATAAATAACGCAATTAGCGGCGGATTTTTCGGCGGCACCGACGGCGGTTGCACGCGTTTTTAATCGGCCCGCTGCATCCCGGTTATGAAAAGGCCCATTTAATATATTAATTAGACCGCATTTTGCCCGCGTGGCTCGATAAATGCCCGAACCGGGCCCCGCAAACCCGATCCTATCCTTCATCTCTTTGTAACATTAAAACGGCGACGACGTTACAAAAATACTACAAGAAAATCGCGTCAACTTGCCCCAATTAACTATAAGTGAATAACATTTTTAATACCTTTCGTTAATAAACTCTAAAATAAATTCTATATTTTATATTTTCAGTCTTAAAGACTTTAGCCGAGGTCGCTTGCGGCCGAGGCATTAGCTTTTCACAGTTATTGAACATACTGATACCTCAGACGGTTTATAATATCTTTAATAACCTTCAAAATGTAATGTCTCGGCTTCAAGCGACCTCGGCTAAGTCTTTATTACGTCATTATTTGTAAATTTATCTTCAATAATTTCTCTTTTAGTTTGGATATAACACGGTTGCGATTGGGTATATATGTAGTAATATAACATAATTCTTTATTAATAAAGTTTTTTTATAAAGAAGATATAAAAGCCGAGATGCTACAATCTCAAGGTCAACCTAAATCGTATTTAATATTTGTGGTGAAACAAAAAGGCATTTCGATATGTAACAAAATTGATGGAGTTTCTCTTTAAGTTTCGATATAACACAGTTGTGATTGCGTATATACAGTGTCTGCCAAAAAGTCAACAACACCCGTTTTATTTCTGTTTATACTTTAGATCGAGATGGTGGCCACTTTCAGTCCCCCGGAAGTAGACCACAACTTCGTTATTTTAAATGGAATGCTATAGTTTTTATTACACCTTGTAATTATATGCGATAAAATAAGTTGACTTTGATAAAAGTTAGCGTTTTTCGTTTTCGAGTTATTTTGATTTTAAATTTTTATTGGCAATTTTCACGATGCTCTTTAAAACCACATAACTCAGCAAACGTTCATTCAAAAAAGCTGTAAATTGGCACGATTACTCTTCAAATGCTGTCAAATAGACTGCCATTTGCTGTATCACATTTATACAGGCTGGTCAAAAAGTGAATTACCTTTTTTCCGCATTCAAAGGCAAGAAAGTCGAAAATTTTAAATGGTACGCCCCATATTTTATTGGCTCACCAGAAAGGGAATTTGCCGAGAAATGCTGGAAACCGTTTATATTTTTATTAGGCCATGATATTTTGAGTTTTTCGTTTAATTTATTTCTACAATTAACTTTGGTTGATAATCTTTTAGTTTACTATCTTTTATTTACCAAAAATAACAAACAGAAGAACAAATAAATGAAACAATAAAAATAAAAATTAGGTTTGGATAGAAAATTTAATTCTCTCTCTGGTAGGTTAAAAAAATATGGAGCATTCCATTTAAAACTTTCAGCTTTCTTGTCATTGAATATGGAGAAACGATAATTCAACTTTTGACCACCCTGTATAAGATTCTCTGATAAAACAAACGACAATCTATTTGATATCATCTGAAGAGCAATCGTAACAAGTTAGAGCTTTCTTGAATAAATATTGAAATTGTCAGTGAAATTTATCAAACAAAAACTTAAAATCAAAATAACTCGAAAAAGAAAAATGCTAGGTACCAGTAATATTTATCAAAGTCAACATATTTTTTTGCATACAATTAAAAGGTGAAATAAAAACTATAGCATTCCAAAGTGGCCACCGTCTTGCAAATACTTTAGATCGAAAGATCGGCATGAGCCCCCATATAAGCTAAATTTCAGAATCTACTCACTATAAAAGCCGAGATGCTACAATCTCAAGGTCAACCTAAATCGTATGTAATATTTGTGGTGAAAAAAATGTATTTCGATATGTAACAAAATTGATGGAGTTTCTCTTTTAGTTTCGATATAACACGGTTGCGATTGGGTATATAGTAATATAATATAATTCTTCATTAATACAGTTTTTTTTATTAAGAATACATAAAAGCCGAGATGCTACAATCTCAAGGTCAATCTAAATCGTACCTAATATTTGTGGCGAAACAAAAATGCATGCGACCTCGGCTAAATCTTCATTACGTTATTATTTGTAAATTTATCTTTAATAACTTTGAAAAGCTAATGCCTCGGCCGCAAGCGACCTCGGCTAAGTCTTTAGTACGTCATTATTTGTAAATTTATTTTCAATAACTTTGAAAAGCTAAAGCCTCGGCCGCAAGCGACCTCGGCTAAGTCTTTATTACGTCATTAATCTGTTAATATCTTTAATAACCTTCAAAATGTAATGTCTCGGCTTCAAGTGACCTCGGCTAAGTCTATATTACGTCTATATCTGGAAATTTATCTTTCATAACTTTGAAAAGCTAATGCCTCGGCCGCAAGCGACCTCGGCTGAGTCCTTATTATATCATTCATTAATAAATTTATACCTCTACAGTTATGGACAATGAAACGCCTCGGCCGCAAGCGACCTCAGCTAAGTCTTTATTATGTCATTATTTATAAATTTATCTTTAATAATTTTGAAAAACAAATCCCTCGGCCGCAAGCGACCTCGGGTAATCTTCATTACGTCATTATTTGTAAATTTATCTTCAATAATTTGGAAAAACAAATACCTCGGTCGCAAGCGACCTCGGCCAAGTCCCTATTATATCATTCATTAATAAATATAACTCTAAAGTTATTGGCAATGTAACGCCTCGGCCGCAAGCGACCTCGACTAATCTTCATTACGTCATTATTTGTAAATTTATCTTTAATAACTTTGAAAAGCTAATGCCTCGGCCGCAAGCGACCTCGGCTAAGTCTTCATTACGTCATTATTTGTAAATTTATCTTCCATAACTATGAAAAATTAATGCCTCGGCCGCAAGCGACCTCGGCTCAGTCCTTATTACATCACTCATTAATAAATTTACCTCTACAATTATGTAACGCCTCGGCTAATCTTCATTACGTCATTATTTGTAAATTTGTCTTTAATAACTTTGAAAAGCTAATGCCTCGGCCGCAAGCGACCTCGGATAAGTTTTTATTACGTTATTAATCTGTTAATATCTTTAATAATCTTCAAAATGTAATGCCTCGGCCGCAAGCGACCTCGGCTAAGTCTTTATTACATCATTATTTGTAAATTTATCTTCAATAACTTTGAAAACTAATACCTCGGATAAGTTTTTATTACATCATTAATCTGTTAATATCTTTAAAAACCTTCAAAATGTAATGCCTCGGCCGCAAGCGAACCTCGGCTAAGTCTTTATTACGTTATTATTTGTAAATTTCTCTTTTAGTTTGGATATAACTCGGTTGCGATTGGGTATATATGTAGTAATATAATATAATTCTTTATTAATAAAGTTTCTTTATAAAGAATAGATAAAAGCCGAGATGCTACAATCTCAAGGTCAACCTAAATGGTATCAAATATTTGTGAAATGCATTTCGAAATGTAACAAAATTGATAGAGTTTCTCCTTTAGTTTCGATATAACACGGTTGCGATTGGGTATATATGTAGTAATTTCCTTCGTAGGAGACACATCTCACATGCGCGTTGGTTTTTCACGCGGTTCCTTGGTAATATACGACGGGCGGAGACGCAACACACACCCATTTCGCATAGTTACCGGTACCGCTATTAGTTATATCCGCGATATTATACATTTTAACGTACGGCTTGGATGTCTTTCTCTCTTTCTCGCGCACCCTTCGGCCGGTTCATTCGTTCGAATATAAGAAAGAAAACGAAAATGAAAATAAAAAAATCGGCAAGCGTCTCTCGTACGCATTCTGCGAGCTCCGCGGTCCAACGAACAGGCAGGCGGAGGTTTAAATTCTCGAATAGTTCGCGCCATGGTTTATGGGGGAACTGCTCTCTTGAGGGGGATTTTTACGGGGCGGCCGTAGATTAGCGCCGCGCGGATGAAAGGGACCCCAACAACGTTTCGATTTATATATCGGAAGGCAATGTGTGTGTGTACATAAATTCGGGGCGGATCCGCGAGAAATACGGTAAAATCCAAAGACGCTCGTTCGTTTCTTCGATGTGGTTATTTATTGTCGGCGCTATTGTAATAACCGCCGGTAGTCTTTGTACGCTCGAGAACCCCTTTTTTATTTCCTTTATTTTCCTTTTTTATTTCGGTTTCAACGACAAGAAAACGGGGGCCAGTTAGGTCGCTCCTTACAAAGAAAATGGATCTTGATTAATGGAATTGACCCGCTTTTTAAATTTCATTTTTGTTATTGTTTGTAATTTCACTCAAATTAAATCTTCTTTAATTCATTTCCACATCCAAATGTGTTATGTTACAACGTTGCATATCTCTATGAGTCATCAAATCGTTTATTATTTTTACACGCTTCGAGTCGTTTAAGATCTCATAAGACGACAACAGAATTTGTTATTAGATAATGAATCAATATAATTGCTAGAAATCATAACAATGTTTACTCATTTCATTTTCAAAGTATTCTATAGAAGTGTCATGAAAAACATTTAAAAACATCTCTACCTAAAGAGTTTTATTGAGTTAATCAATACGTGTTTCGGCTAAATAACTATCATCAGCTGCTAAGAATACCGTTGAAGAAATTAAATTTTATATTAAAGTTGTATACAATGAATTTCATAATATATAGATATATTATAAATATACTATATTGATTTAACAACCTAGCGCTGAATAACAACTAAAACTAGAACTATCACTAGAACTAACACAAGACCTAGAACTAGAATCATTCGGGTTTAGCCGTCTTGAGAGACGTGCGGCTAAATCCGAATGTTTCTAGTTCTCGGTCTAGTGTTAGTTCTAGATGATAGTGCTAGTATAAAACTAGAACTAACACCAGACCGAGAACTGGAAACATTCGGATTTAGCCGTCTTGAGAAACAGCTAAAAGAAATATTATAACTAAGATCGCTTGTCTTACTTTAAAGTTTTAGTTAAATATTTTGTTTTTAGTGGTGGGGTGCCAAATAAAAGAAGTCGAGTTAGCCATTGTATTGATCCATGATTTGAAATCATTCACTCATCATAGTTTTATCTCGAAACATGTTGCATTATGAGCCATATTATGGAAAGCAGATATCTGCCATAGTGTCAGGATTAATAAATTGTCTCTCAGTATCTTGTTTGGTAGTAGCTCAACATTGCATCAAAACTCGAAGTTCATAAAGCCTATTAGTCAACATATAAGCGACATATAAGCAAACTAAATATCACGAAATTATCTAAAATCTGGAAAAAACCTGTATTTGATAGTGCAAAAAAATTTTCAATCAAGTGTATAAAGTAAATCTCATCCACGAGCTCAATGAATATGGGGTGAAAGATTAAAGCTTATTTCTCGAAAACGCCGTTTCCAACTCGTTCAAGGTTGCATATTAAGTCTGCAATAAGTCTTTGAAGTCAGCAATCAAATTGCTGATTTGATCAAGCCTGCTTTAACACATTCTCATATATTATGTATAAAGTTTCCATCAACTTTGTATCGAGATAACTCCATATAATATGTATGATAGACTCTGCCTCGAGTATTCACTATCTCCTAACATGTCAAAGTTGTATCTATACTTAAATCACGACTCCTTAAAGATTCTTTAAACTCCCCATACAAATGTCCTTATGCAATTTACATCAAGTCTTTGAATTCTGCATCAAATCTCCAATAATTTCTTCGCTGCTCGCGTTTTAGCCATTTTATGACAGACGTGGTTGCGCTTCAAAGTCAGCTTTCCAACATTTGGTGACCAATTTAAAGAGGTAAACAAATAGCCACTGTCTGTGAAAATGTGCAGGAAACTGGACTTCAACTTGGCGGATTTTGCATCCAACCTTGGGCCTCCACTTGTACAGAATCCAATTAACCCAAAAGCTCAATGTTAATGATAGCATCTTATGATAAATAGTTATATTAACAAGCAAAATTGCAGTATATGATTCGACGCGAGATTCACCATGTGGCAATGTATCCACAAAAAGGTATTGTTTGGTGCAGAGTTTGGGCCGATGGTATCATGGTCTATACTTCTTTCATTACTTTATAATCAATTTCTTTTGCCTCGAATTAAACGATATGAACGTGGACGATATATGGTTTTAGCAAGATGGCGCTACGTGCCACACATTGGTCACTAAGATCGATCAAAGTCAACATAACACGGTCTTGAGCGATTTTGAAATGCAGAGACAAGCACAAGTTTAGTACATCATCTCTGTATTAAGTATTCACCTTATGCCTATCAAGTCAAATCTGTATTGAGTCCAAATTTCTATTACTTAAGTCCTCATCATGTTAATATCATCTCACAGTTAAATCCCCATCAATACTGCATCATGTCCTTATTGGAACTGCATCTAGCACATCAAGTGCATATAACCTTTTATTAAATCTGCATTAAATCATCACTAGGAGTTTTAAACTGATAGATGCAGTAAAGTTTTATCAATATTTGTCATCATATTTGCATCGAGATAACTCTGTATAAAGTATACATCGTCTTTGTATCAAGTCTCTATCAAGACCGTATCATATCTACAGTGGTGGTCATATAATTAAGAACAGCATTTATCAGTTTAAAACTTTGCGTTCTTTTTAATAAAATGTTAGATCTATTTTCTTAAAAAAAGAATTATGTCTATTATCCTATAACTTATGTATTAATTGAAAAAGAAACGAAAATAATGCGATCATAATAACTTAAAAATAAAATAAATAAATGATTATTTTAGCTTGGACGGCTAATACACTTCAAATTTTTCAAATATACTTCAAAAGTTTACATTTTATACATAAATATTCCTGGCTCGTATCATCACGCCAAGTCACTTTCATTCCGCATAACGGAAATCCAAGCCCAAGAAAACTACTCCAGTAGAAGATCGCTTAATTTGCAGAACAAACACTTTTTTGAGTTCTAAGCAAAGTGGAAAGTGGACTCCATGGATGCACTGCAAGGAAAAAGCCACATGTATCGAATAAGAATTTAAAGCGTCGAATTCAATGGAGCGATGAAAAAAAGTTCAACTTATTTGGATAAGATGGTAAAAAATATGAACGATGACCCCCAAACAAAGAATTAGACCCTCGCTATACTTTAAAGACCGTAAAGCATGGTGGAGGAAATATTATGGTTTAGGCTGCATTTTCGTGGTTTGGTGTGGGTCCTATACTCAACGAATGGACCAACATTTATACAAAGACATCATGGCGAATACAATGAAGCCATTTGCGGACGAATATAAGCCTGTCCCATTCATTTTTATGCAGGATAACGAACCAAAGCATACTGCTTGAAGTGTTAAAGCATGGTTTTCTGCCGAAAACGTTAATGTTTTGGATTGGCCTGCCCAGAGTCCCAACTTAAATCCAATTGAAAATCTCTGGGCAGATGTTGAAAGGGCTCTAGAAAAGAAAATATATCTTACAAAAATGTTCATGCATTGTTCAAACTGTAAAAGAAATATGGCAGAATATTCCAATCGAACGATGTCAGCATTTAGTAGCTAGTCTTCCTCGAAGGTGCAAAAACGTACTTAAATTAAAGGGTTATCCTACTAAATATTAGGTTTAAATGACAATTTACATTTAAAACGTTGTTAATTAGTTAATTGTTAATTTATAAAAAAAAACTTAGTGTCCTTCATTATTTGTCCAAATTAAAATAGCCAATTATGTATTATTTTCGTTTTTGTTTCAATAATTACATGAATTATAAGATAATAAGCATCATTTTTTTTTGTTCAAGAAATCCAATAAAGCAATTTAATAAAAGAACTCAACATTTTAAAACCTTCTAAACTGGTAGATACAGTAAACTTTCATCAATATTTATCATCATAGCATCATATCAGCATCCAGATAACTATATAAAGTTTACATCGTTTTTGTATCAACTCTCTACCAAGACTGCAATAAGACCACATCATATCTATATCAGGTATGTACTGCATCTAGAAGTGCATAAAGTGTATACAGTTTTTATTAGCTCTACATAATTTTTTTTAAATCTGCGTCAAATCTGCTTTATCTTTCTTAATTATGATGTAGTATTTAATAGATGTACTTAATAGATATAGTATATAAAGTTTTCTGTAAGTCTTCATCATTGAGATTACTAGAATTCTTCAAACACTATTATTCGATTCCAACTAACTGAAACGGATCCATCCCGTACTTAAGTGATACTTGACGCCCCTTCTTGTAAAAGATCAAAAGCAAGAGAAAAAAATGCAACATTCCACGACGTGGGCCAAATATCGCAGGGAACCTCCTCTCATCACATCTATACCGAGTTAATTCCTAAACTGATAGATGCAGTAAAGTTTCATCGAAATAACTCCATATAAAGTTTACATCATCTCTGTATCAAATTTTTATCAAGATTGCACTAAGACCACATCATATCTATATCGGGTTTGTATCAATACTGCATCTAGAAGTGCATAATAATTAGATCTACATAAATTTTTGAAATCTGCGTCATATCTTCTTTATGTTTCTTCTGACTTAATAGATGTAGTATATAAAGTTTTCCGTAAATCTTCATCATTGAGATTACTAGATTTGACATCACTTGACTATTTAATCCTTTTTATATCTTCATCAAAAATTCTTCAAACACTATTATTCGATTCCAACTAACTGAAACCCATCCATCCCGTACTTAAGTGATACTCGTGCGCCCCTTCTTGTAAAAGACCAAAAGCAAAAAAATGCAACATTCCACGGCGTGGGCCAAAAATCGCCGGGAACCTCCTCTCATCAGACCGCGTGCAGAGAAACAATAGCACGCGTCGACGTTCGTCTTTTTTCGCCGTTTTCGATTTTGTTTTTTGGTTTTTCTTTTTTTTTCGTCTTCTTGCGTTCGGGTGCCGTTGTTTTTTTTGTTCTTTCATCTTTTCTTGTCTTTTTTTTTGAAACCCTCCGCGGTGGCCGCGGCCTAAAGCCCGGTAGCGGCCGCGCTACAATAAGTCTGACTTAAAAGGGGACTGTCCCATTATGGGCAAAGCTCGCTTAGGCCTCGGTAGGAGTCGCTGCTGCTCCTGCTGCCGCTCGCCGTCGCCGTTCAGACAAGCAGCGAATAACGCGCGACAGTCTTCTTCTGTTCGCTGCGATGTAGACGCCACCTTCCTTCTTCACTCTCTTCGTGGAGACCTTTTTATTAAGGCGCCCACTCAAATCCAACAGGTGAGTTTATTTTAAATCATTTTTTTAATTAATAAATTATTTTATTTGAGGTGGTTCAAAAAAATTATGATAAAATTTTTTTTGAAACATCTCAAATTTTTAAATTAGAAATTAACTTAAAAAATTAACTAAAAATAAGTGGTGGAATCTTAAAATTAATAAATTAAATTAATTACAAAAATTTTTTTGATAATATTAATTTTTAACGCTAAATTAATCATCGCTTAATCATTAACAAAGAAAAACTTAAATTTAACAATAGAAAAAGGTAAATTTGAACTCAGATGTTCGGGGAAAAGATGTTCTCCTCGCAGATTCGAAAACTTCGCTCACATCTGTTAGGTTTTTTCGATTTTTCGGGGGAAAATTGATTAAAATTCGATTTTTTTTGGGCGAGTATCCGAAGTAAACGCAAAAACGAAATGGGGGTGCGAAAATTGAACGGTTCGGGGCGAAATTTTAGAATCCCGGGGGTTAAAAGTTAACAGGTGTGCGCAAAGAGTAGAGAGAGTAGTCCCCCCTTCTTCACTCCGAGCGTCTCTCTCTATCTCTTTGGATGTTAAAAGAGAAAGAGAGAACTCGAACGCGGTTTTAGCCACAATTTATTTATGAAAAAAATTGTTTTTTTTTTGTACGACTTTTTTAATTTTTAATAATTATTAATATAATTAAGTATTAACAAAAAGAATTGGATAAAATTGAAATAATTTAATTTATATTGACATTAACGACTTGTTTTGTTGTTATTTTGTATCTATGTCTCTATATAATCGTGTTTCTTTGTGTGTGTGTTGTAGACAAAGCGTGGGCGACCATGGACAACTTGACAGACAGCTTAGATCGAAGATAACAAGAAGAATCGTTAAGGTTGAGTCACACTTTGCAAAACCACCCACGAAAAATAAATAAGAAATAAAAAAGATGGAAAAAATTAGGATTAATAAAAATTTGTATGATTAAGGCTAAGTTAGGTGTAGATTAAGGTTAAGTTAGGTGTGGATTAAGGTTAAGTTAGTAAAAATGAAGACTGATTAGTTAAGAAAATTAATAAAAAAAATTATAAATTTTGATACGGTGCCATATAAAATTTAAAATCGATTAAGTTAAGGTAGCTTTTAAGTTTTTGAAATAGTATCTAGATTAAGTGATTAATTTGGTAGATAAAGAAAAAGTCAATCATTTTTGACGTTTGAATTTAATGCGTGTCTCGATAGATAAGAAAAAATGTTTTGATGGACACAAAATTTGTAATTATAAATAGAAAAAAATTTAGATTAAAATCTAGAATAATTCTTATAAAATCTTAATCGTAAATAGTTTTTAATTTAATTTTTAAAAAAATTGATAAAAAAATCAACGTCAATAATAGCTGGTCGAGCTTTAATTTAATAAGTTTATAAAAAATCATAATAAATAAATCGTAACCTAAATCATATCCTAAATCATAATTTAAATCGTAATCCTATTTTTAATTCATTTTTTTTAAGTAATAAATAAATAAATTTTGAATAACCCCAAAACAAATTCGTTTTAATTTCTTTCCCGAATCAAATAAAAATTCTCAATCTAACCGTAACAATTTAGAAATGTGGAACATGTTATAACGTTTCCACATCGCATTAATTGGTGTTTTTTTATCCAAGACAACAAAATAAGTCTTAATTGGCCTTTCCATCGAAAATGTCACCAAGAGGTAGTGCGGCTCAGTTATAAAAAAGTCGTACATTAAAAAACATGTTTATTATCACAATAAGGAAACAAATATTGGACGGAGAATAATACGAGAGAAATGAAGAAGGTGGGAGGATTTGTTTTAAATAATAAAAATCGTATAAAATAAAATAAAATAAAAAAAAAACACTGGCATTGAATTAAATTAAAAGTAAGGATTAAAAAAATCGATTTTTTTTAAATTAAAAGGGATTATAAAACAGAATAAAAAATAAATAACAAGTAAATAAATATAAATATATCGATCTATAAAACATGTTTTTGATTAATTTAAATTGAAAAAAAAAAATTCTACAAAAAGCGAATACATAAAAATAACCAGTGTCAAATAAAAAAAAAAAAAAATATAAACAAACATAATCTTAAAAAACTACTTCGTATATAAGTACGTAGATTTTCGATTTTTTTTTTGTTCTTGAAGTAATCTTTGTACATAAAGAGATTAACCAACCTATAACATCAAAGAGTGTATTTACAAGTTTAACTTACATATTTATATAAATTAATTTAATTAAAAAAAAAAATCTAACTAGTTTAATATATTAACTCACCCCATCTTGCGATTTTTTAACTTATTTATTTTTATAAATACTATATACACGTATTTATACCAAAAAAAAATAATATAAAGAAATGATACAAAAAGATGAGTAAAAGCACCTAAAAAAAATAATAACTCAGTTCAAAAAATTCGTTTTAATTAATTAAGATGGCACATAAAGTACTTAAACTCATCGGAATTAATTTTGTATCATTATGCGATAAAAATTTGATGTTTGTAAACCCACGTTTTGTTAAACGTAGACTGTAAAAATACAATACTGGTCGATAAAATGAATGTTTTGTTTTCGTGGGCGGAAAAACGAGATGTACGGGGTGTTATTTTATATTTTGACACCTACATTCACCTACATTGAGGGTTATATCAAAAAATAAAACTTAACAAAGTCAACGACTTAGATATTTTAAATCACTTTGACACAATTTGATTTAAAAATATGAAAAATGTTACTAAATTTCCAATAATATGATAGATATAAAAAAATTAGTATAAAGTTTATTTTTTTTGATAATAATAAAAAAATTTAAATCGAATTTCAAATTAAGGAGTTATGTATCAAAAAATTGATTTGCGATGATATAAATCTATATCATATTAAGATTTGCATAGTCTCTTAATAAGTTGTACGTTTTTTTTGGGAATGAAAATACTTCTAGGAATTATAGCCTAACCAAATAGAAAGAATGTACTGTACTAGAAGTCCAAGAATGAAGATTACAATCACAGCCAAAATTAAATAAAATATAGCTCGTTACTAAATACCCAATTTTTATTAATCCTCTAAGGGCCGGTAGTATTTCGTACTATATTACAATGTACGGATAATTTTGTCGGTGAGATTATCGGCAGGATAACTACTTATCCGCCAAATATTTATGGTTACCAAGGTTTTTATATAAAAATCTTGTATGGTTACTACATAGGTTAACCCATAACATCCTATACGTACATATTATTGTCAAAATCATACACAAATCACTAGATATGAGAAAAAACTACTACCAACCGACCCTTATTTCGCCGATAGCAATCCTACCAGTTTGTACAACAGCGAATATCTTTATCCTCCCGATAAGTTTATAGGCCGGATAGCCATCAGGTATATATTGCACAACCGGCCCTTAGTTAAACAGGAAACATACAAGTATTGAACCCTGAATACTGATGAGTTCCTTATGTACCTTGGTAGAAGTATAAAGTCTCTTATAAGAAAACATTTATTCTCAAACAGCCGAGGTCGCTTGCGGGCGAGGCGCTAGAATCATCCAAACCTGACGATTTCGTATATACAGGGTGTTTCTGTAATATAATCATAATTTTAATCACAAATACTACAGTCAAAATGATGATGATTCGTGTAAAATTTTTTAGTCTAGCTAAGATATGGGCCTTCAAAATTAAGAATCTTTTAAACATTTTCTTAAATATTTTCAATATGGCTTAAATAGCCATTAAATTTTCCAACTGATTCTCAAAGCTTATTTCATAATCTTAATTTGGGATGTTTTCATTAATCGTAGGCGCCTATGCAAACAAATTGTAAGTAAAGCAACTGTCAAATTATTACCCAACATTATTTGTTTAAAATGGCAAACAATTACAATTTTTGGACCAGGGAGATGATATTGTAAAAAAAATCTCAACCTCAAGTAAATAACGGGAATACACTTGGACTAAAAGAAAACATTTTCTATTTTGTGGCAAATCATAGTACCACAGAATAACCAAAAAGGAGACTAAGGGTATCCCGGGTTGTTATTGGTGTGCCTTCGATTTTCTCAACGATCTGGCAACGTCGCTCGCTTCCCTTTTCTCTCTCTCTCTCTCTCGAAAGAAGCTGGTTTAAGTTGCGTATGATTTAAAGATGCTAAGTTTTTAGAAAAAATGCTTTTGCTGATGACCATTAATTTGAGAAATCCAAATTTTAAGCTACGTTGCATAATAATTTGACAAATTGCTTTACTTACGATTTGTTTTCATGGGCGCCTACAATTAATGACAATATTCCAAAAACGAGGTTGTATTTTTTTTTGCGAATCACTCGAAAACGATGCGTCTAATCAAAATTTATAAGAGTGAAAATCAAAGTTGGAAAATTTATGGGTTTACGACATATTAAAAATGTTTTAAGGGAAAAACTTTCGTAAACACCTGTATAGTATTGGTCCCGATACTCTAGTAGATAGTAGAGAAACTCTAGTTTTGAAAAGAGATAGGAAGACATTCCAATTTAAACGCCCTGACAATAACAAACCACATCTACAAATGTGACGAATCGCAATCATTGATATCCACAGGTTTTTCATAGTACTTATTATTTAAAAAAAAGGACAATTTTAAAATTCCCGCCTTTTGTGCATTCCAATTTAAAGCGTTCAAGGTCATTTTGTATATCAACATAAAATCGTCAGGTTTAAAAGATTCTAGCGCCTCGCCGATTTAGGACGAAATCATTCCTTAGACATCTTCGTAAAGATACAAATTCTCCTATAAGGAGACATTTATCATTAAACCGCCAAGGTCGTTTGTGGGCGAGGTGCTAGAATCCCCCGAATCTAACGATTTCATGATGATATATCAAATGTAGCGCCTCGCCCGCAAGTGACCTTGACAGTTGGAGGGTAAATGTACAGTATTGGAAAAAAGTAGAGCAACTTTTAATTTTTTAAATTAATGCTTTTCCTTACGGTTTACATTATTATGGTAATGTATATTATATGTATAGCATTTATGTAGTGAAGATCTCACAAAGGTAGCCTTATTTTAAAGTAAAACAACTTTGCTAGGAAATATGTATAAACATATGGCAAATAAGAACGAGTTTCTGATAAGATACATTCGATAGGACCATGCCTCGTCCTGTAGCTGTTTGAAAACCTGTGAACGCAATGGTTATTAATGATTTTAAAACCCATGTGATATCGCTCGCAAATTCTCTTTACACAAATGTGTAGTATCTCGAATTATTAAACAATATCGTGAGACGGGACTTGGAAGAAAAAGTCTGGACGTCCCAGAAAAACCAATGGATGTCTTAATGGAATAATTGTAAGAACAGCTAAAAAATATCCATTTTATTCTTCAGCCAAAATTAAGGCTGAGTTACAAGAAACACACAATTTGGAAGTATCAACACGTACAATACGCAATAGATTAATTGAAAATAAACTATTTGCCCGAAGACCAGCGAAATAACCACTTCTATAAAAAAAAAAAGAAAAGCCGCAAGACTGCTGTTTGCATGCACCCATCAAGAGTGGACATACAACGAATGGAAAAAGGTATTGTTTAGTGACGAATCCAAGTTTAACTTATTTAAAAATGATGGAGTGCAATATGTGAGGTGTCCAATATGAAAAAGGCTGACTTCTAAATACATGCAGCGAACATTAAAACATGGAGGTGGTTCTGTGATGGTTTGGGGATGTTTAAAAAAACAAAAATTTATAAAAATGTTGTCATTAATAATAATGGAGATTGTATTAAGTACTAAAAAATCTTAAAAATCTTCAATTTAATTGTTATTTACCTATAAATTGTTAAGTTGTTCTACTTTTTTCCAACTCAACTAATGCAATTCTGTTTAATTTCTATAAAAATAAAGCTATCTTTGTCAAATTAATGTAAAATCTGAGGAAAAACATAAATTTAAAATTTAAAAAAGAAAAATAAAAAAGGTGTTCTACTTTTTTCCAATACTGTAAGAAGCTTTGTGTCTTTACTAACTAAGTAATAAAGGCAACGATTTAATATGTTGATACGAAATCACGATTGTTGTTAGCACGTTTTACTAAGAGTACTTTTTTACGTAAAAATCATCAAATAATCCACTAATGTACCTGGAATTATGATAAAATCAGTAATGTAGATATTACATTAGAAAGAAAAATCTTTTATACACAGTCCATAACTCACAAATNTTATAAATTAAATAAAATATAGCTCGTTACTAAATACCCAAACTACGAATTGGATATATCAACAAACAATTTTTATTAGTCCTCTTACGTCGAACAAGAAACATAAATAAAATCATCTAAACCTGACGATTTTATATATACAGGGTGTTTCTGTAAATCGTGGCATAATTTTAATCACACTAGAGTCAAAATGATGATGATTCGTGTAAAAATTTTTGGCCTAAACCCATAAACTGCTAAGATATGTACAAAGTTAAGAAACTTTTAAACATTTTCTTAAATATTTTCAATATGGCTTAAATAAATTTTCCAATTTTGGAATGTTTTCATTAATCGTAGGCACCTATGCAAAGAAATTGTAAGTAAAGCAACTGTCAAATTATTACCCAACATTTGTTTATCGATAATACAGGGTCCGGCAAAATGATCCCCCACATTTTGCAACAACACTGTGTCTGAATTACTGAATTGGACTGGCGAGCATCGTGCTTCGTAGACATGATCTGCTTACAAATCGCAAACAATACTGTTGTGGGTTTCAAATTTTAGAGTTAGAGATTCACTCTTAAAAAGATAATCAACTGGTGGAAGTGCTCGGACACCTAAAAATGTTGCAGCTGTAAGAGAAGCAGAAACGATTTCAGCTGCTAAACATGCCTCTGCTTTGCGTTTGTCAGATCGTTCTGTTAGAAGAATTTTACACGCCGATCTGAAGTTCCACCCATACAAAATGATGATTGTGCAAAAACTTAGTGAATGGGACTGGAAAAAAATGGTCCCACAAAATGCTCTTTTGATAACAAGTGACGAAGCTCAATACAGAAATTACAGGAATATCGCCTCAAATTACTACTCGAGTGATGGAAACTTTCAAAAATCAGCTTCGAATGTGTATTGAAAATATGGTCGCCTTGGATTCTGTAATTTTCAAAATTTAATAAAAACAAATGGGATTGCATATATTTTCAGTTAATAAATAAAAAATTTAAATAGCATTTACAATGCCGTTTTTATTAAAGATTAAAATGTGGGAGATCGTTTTTCCGGACTCTGTAGTTGTTTAAAATGACAAACAATTACAGTTTTGGCGAGATGATATTGCAGAAAAATTCTCAACCTCAAATCAGTAAAATGCTTTTACTGATGACCATTAATTTGAGAAATACTCATAATTGGACTGAAGAAAATCCAAATTTTAAGCTACGTTGTATAATAATTTGACAGACTGCTTTACTTACGATTTGTTTTATTAATTACTTACGATTAATTTTAAAATGAAGTGCAAACAAATTGTAAGGACCGGTTGTACAATATGCAGCTAAATTTACCAGATAACTATCCGGCCGATAAACTTATCGGGAGAATAAAGATATTAGCTGTTGTACAAACTGTTAGATTGCTATCGGCGAAATAAGAGTCAGTTGGTAGTAGTTTTTCACCATATCTAGTGATTTGTGTCGTAGGTTGGTAACGCTAACGTCTTTCTTTGAAATTTTAATCATGATTTTGACAATAACAATTGTTTAAAAAAATGTTTCACGACAGACAACTGACAGTTTTTAATACAAAGTTTTTATATAAAAACCTTGGTAACCATAAATATCTGCTAGATAACTGTCATATTGATACCGTTGAGTACCCGATAAGTTATCCTGCCGATAATCTCACCGACAAAAGTATCCGTATATTGCAATACAGCACAAACTAACTTATTGACCAGATAACGCTGTCAGGAAGTTTATCGGTATATTGTACAACCGGCCCTAAGTAAAGCAACTCAAAATATTACCCAACTACAAATAATTACAATTTTTGTGAGCAAACAGCGGCGAGATGATATTGCAAAAAATTTCTCAACGCAACCAACCTGTTAAAAAAAAAGTTTCTAAGACCGTGTAAATAATGGGAATCACAGGTCAGTTTGTACACTTGAACTAAAAGATACCACAAAATAACTAGAAAACTCTGTCTGTCAACGCCATGTTTTAGAAGGTACACCTTGTACTTATTAGTGTGCCTTCGGTTTTCTCAACGATTTGGGAACGTCGCCAGCTTCCCTTCTCTCGTAAGAGAGAGAAGTTGAGCTAACTTGCACGTAGTTTTGCCATAGTATGATTGAAAGATGCAGAGTTTTTAGAAAAAATGCTTTTACTGATGACCATTAATTTGAGAAATACTCATAATTGGACTGATGAAAATAAAGATTTTAAGCTACGTTGCATAATAATGACAGATTGTTTTACTTGCCATTAGTTTTCATGGGAGCCTACGATTAATGATAATATTTCAAAAACGAGGTTGTATCTTTTTGTGAATAACTCGAAAACAATGCGTCTAATCAAAATTTCTAATTGTAAGACTAAAAATCATTTTGGCTTAGTGTTTCAGAAAACAACTGGGGAAGGCGAAGTTATCGTTCATCTATAAATTCTAGACTTGGTTGCTATTGCCTTTCAGTATGGGCAACATAACCTTACAAAATCGGATACATTATCACAAGGATTAAGAGATTGCACAAGATTTTGTAAAGGTAAAATCTTTACAAAACTTGTTTTGTCACAACCAGCTCTTTTCTCTTCATTGCAATAACTAATAACACAGCATAACGGGAGAGTACGCAGATCATGGTAGATACTTCTCCACCAAATCGTCACAAGCTATCAACACCACATCAAATCTTTCCCTGTCACTTGACTTAGTATGATCTGTAATCATACAGCATCAATATTCCAGAAAATATCTGGAATCACAGCACACAGATAAGAGGTTGACACACTTCGATTCTGGATTAGAAGAAAAAGTCCGGAATTACTCTAACTAACTAGATTTTAGAATCCTGGAAATACCTGAATGTTAATTTTCTAAAATTATATTATAACAAAAATATTTTCATGTTTAATTATAATTTCATTCCGTCAATTATTACATTATGCCCAATTATATAATTCAAGTAAATGACCAAATTATTTTTAAAAGAAACATTTCAACCTACCAAATAAATTTGATTTAGAGCGATTTCAAAAATTTCATTACGGCCTCGAAGAAAATATACAACATATCTCAGCCATTTATAAGTTTAGACCAAAATTTTTTACACGAATCGTCATCATTTTTGCTCTAGTATTTGTGACTAAAATTATGCCATGACTTATAGAAACACCTTGTATATATTAAATCCAGCGCCTCGCCCGCAAGCGACCTCGGCGATTTAAGACATCATTGCGTAAAGATAGAAACTCTCCTATAAGAAGACATTTATTACCAAATCGCCGAGGTCGCTTGCGGGCGAGGCGCTAGAATCCCCTGAATATAACGATTTTTTGATAATATATCAAATATAGCGCCTCGCCCGCAAGTGACCTTGACAGTTGGATACAAAGTCTCCTATAAGAAGACATTTATCACTAAATCGCCGAGGTCGCTTGCGGGCGAGGCGCTAGAATCCCTTGAACATAACGATTTTTTGATAATATATCAAATATAGGGCCTCGCCCGCAAGTGACCTTGACAGTTGGATACAAAGTCTCCTATAAGAAGACATTTATCATCAAACCGCCGAGGTCGCTTGCGGGCGAGGCGCTAGAATCCCCTGAATATAACGATTTTTGATAATATATCAAATATAGCGCCTCGCCCGCAAGTGACTTTGACGGTTGGATATAAAGTCTCCTATAAGAAGACATGTATTATCAAACCGCCGAGGTCGCTTGCGGCCGAGGCGCTAGAATTATCTAAACCTGACGATTTCGTATTGATAAACAAAGCGCCTCGCCCGCAAGCGACCTCGGCGATTTAAGACAAAATCATTCCTTATATATCTTCGTAAAGGTAGAAACTCTCCTATAGGAAGACATTTATCTTCAAACCGCCGAGGTCGCTTGCGGGCGAGGCGCTAGAATCCCTTGAATCTAACGATTTTTTGATGATATATCAAATATAGCGCCTCGTCCGCAAGTGACCTTGACAGTTGGATACAAAGTCTCCTATAAGAAGAGATTTATCACCAAATCGCCGAGGTCGTTTGCGGGCGAGGCGCTAGAATCTCCTGTATCTATCGATTTTTCGATGTTATATCAAATATAGCGCCTCGCCCGCAAGTGACCTTGACAGTTGGACAAAAACTCTCCTATAAGAAGACGTTTATCATCAAACCGCCGAGGTCGCTTGCGGGCGAGGCGCTAGAATCTCCTGTATCTATCGATTTTTCGATGTTATATCAAATATAGCGCCTCGCCCGCAAGTGACCTTGACAGTTGGACAAAAACTCTCCTATAAGAAGACGTTTATCATCAAACCGCCGAGGTCGCTTGCGGGCGAGGCGCTAGAATCTCCTGTATCTATCGATTTTTCGATGTTATATCAAATATAGCGCCTCGCCCGCAAGTGATCTTGACAGTTGGAGTGTAAATATCGTCTTATAAGAACCTTTGTATCTAGGTTATTTATTTCTTTATATCTAGGATTCTAGCGTCTCGTCCTCAAGAACGATTGTTGTACTTTTTTACGTAAGAAATCATCAAATAATCCACTAATGTACCTGGAATTATGATAAAATCAGTAGAATAGATATTACTTGGGAAAGAAAAATCTTCTATACAGTCTATAACTCACAAATGGTGGCAACAAGAAACAATAACCGAGAGGTAAATGTCATTTAGATACAAACTGAAAGTCATCATCGTTTAAAATGATAAAATTTGGTATAAACTACGAGAAAAAGAAACTAATATGGTCACATTTTGAGAGATATGAAAAACAAGTTTTTGTAACGACTCTTGTTGTTAAAAAGGTATCATATTTAAAAATTAGATGACCAAAAGTGAGAGTATGCAATACTACACTGAGTTCTTTTAATATTTTGACAAAAAATGGCAAAAATGAAGAATCTCCATCAAACAAAAAAACGAGAAGAGGCAAGAAGCAAGAACAGAAAACGACCAATATAAGAATTCAACTAGTAATGAACAGACACAAAATTGGTTAACAAATAAAGTGACAAGTTTAAAACATAAAAAGTAGTGTTTCTGCGATTGAGACATTGCAAGTAAAGTCATATCCAGTCAAAACTGGTCAATTTCGTGCTTTGCAAAAATTGTTGTGCCTCGGTTATTAACAACCTCGATTAACTTCTAAGGAATGGTAACGCAAATAAGCAGCATTGTTTCGGAAATGACTAACAAAAGATAAATACAAGGTTAAAATCTCCTATTATAAACAAGTTAATTAGTAAGCATTTGTAAAGATGGAGAAAATTACAAGTTCCAGAAACTAAAATCCTTGCATAAGTTGTTATCAACTTCTAAATCTTAAATAGCCATATTTAAGTCTAAACTCTAATTTAGATCACAAGTTAGACTTTTTTAATTGGATAGAAGATTTTGAACACAATTTCAGAACTATAACATTCTATTAAAAAATAATACTAAATAAACTTTTATGATTTTACAATCTTGGTTTAAATAGTATTTGCGAAAGTCTTCCGAGGTTTTGTACCCTTCTTAGTTCAATATTTTAAATTATAGAGTCACTCAACTATAAGCGACGGCGCTGTGAAATTGCGTTATAAGAAATAGCTACTTACAAAAAGCAACCAAAATTAATGAGGCGAGTGTTTATGAGAGATGAAAAAATCGATAAAAATTTATACCAATAAGAGTAGAAAAATGGATCTTTATTTATAGAGTCTATAAACTCTATTTAAATTGACCCACTTGGGGAGAATCAGAAAGAACAACCTCGAATTACCCTCATTGAAATTTTAGAATCCTAAAGGACGATTAATTAATTAATGTTTTATTATTATCAACTTTATACCATGAAGATATTTAGTAAATAATCCGGATTTAATTAGACGAAGAGAATCTATCAAAATGTATCTATAAATTAATTATTAAAATTTTTATAAGTGTCTAAATATAAAATCTCCCAAATATTTGTTCAATTATTAATTTATATAATACAAAAAATATTAAAAGAAAAAAAATCGCAAGTTAAATAATAAAATTTTTAAGATGAGGTGAGTTCTTTTTGCTAGAAGACTCGAAAAAAAAAAAAAAGAGATTAAAATATATATTTTTTTAATTTTATAGTGCGATATCTTTTTAATAACTAATTTTTTTCTTATTAATTTAAAAAATAGGGTTTCTTTTTTAATTTTTTTTTGTTAAAAACATTTTTTATAAATTTTTTTATTCACTCGTAACTAATTAATTTATTTTTTTCTCAGCGCGTTTCATTCTAAATAAACCCCTGAGTTCAGTCAGTGCATTATTTCATGCCGAGCAAAACTTCCAACAACCAACAACAATCAACAAAAAAAAATCACCACCAAAAATCGTATCATACAAATAAAAAACATATTCATTCGTTTAAAATTTAAAGCTTTTTTGTTATGTTTGAAGCGTCGCGTCGGATTCCAAGTTTTATTTTAAACCTAAAATTTCGATATTAACAAACTTTTATAATTCAAATACAAATCGTGAGTAAACCCATCGTGGGTAGACTCCAATTCTTTGTGTAGGACGAAGACTCACTCGTAATTATGTTATGAACTTTGCAAAACAACCTTGCAAACAACCGATCGGGTTTACCGTTTGCTTGCTTTTAGTCGAATCCTTTTTCGGTAACAAACGTCGTCGTCGTCTTTCGATTAAAAAAAAATATTTTAATTAATTCAAACTTCCATATCTTTGTAACATCTATGAAAACTTTAACACATTACGAAATTAGTCACAATAAAACATGCAATAACTGATTTACGAACGTTAATTTGATATATTTACAGTCACTTGTGCTCGCATGAGTTGCCCTCAGTGCATAATTTACGTCCCCAGACTAAGTTATGTACTCGTATAAAGAGTTACTTCTCTCGCGGAATGTTGGGTTAGGTTATTTACTATCACTTTTCAAAACTAACTCACAACCAAATCATTACACTAAATATTTTAGGTCAAAATTTCGTTATTTCATTACAAATTAAAAATTTTGATTTAACTAAAATTAACACTATCACTAGAACTAACAACTAAATCAAGAACTTGAAACATTCGGCTTTAGCCCTGTGTCTTTTAAGACGGCTAAATCCGAATGTTTCTAATTCTAGATTTAGTGTTAGTTCTATATTTATATTATATATAATATATATAACAACCTAGAATCAACCCTGAATAATAACTAAAACTAGAACTAACACTAGACCTCGAATAAAGTTTATATACGGTGTCCGGAAATGACGTGTTCAAAGCGAAGACCACAATTACTTTGAATAAAAATATGATGATTTAACTCATATACAAAATTGCTTAGTTTAGTTACTAAAGGGCTTTAAAAATTCATGATGAATCGAAGATAAAACGAAAAATACGAATACCGCTATCAATTTTAAGTGATATAAACTGTTTTTGTTTTTAAAATTAATTATAAATAGCCAGCTATTAAAAAAACGTTATATTATTTATTTAGAAAATATTTTTTTGTGGCTAAATCGTTTACCCAAATGATTTTTTATAAGAGAGAAAATAGTTTCTAAACATATTTTTGGTTAAGTGCGTTGTACACGTCATTTCCGGACACCCTGTATATTTTATACAGGGTGTGTCAAATGTCTGGAATATAGCCAATAACTTCGCCACTTGTAGTTTTAAAGAAAAATGTTTCAAACAGAAGTTTCTTTATTAAGCGTGGCGCATTTTTTGGCGATATTTGCTTGTTTGTATTGTTTTTTGTTTTGTTACTATGACAACCAACATTGTTATTTTAAATAAACATGCATATGTTTTTTTGCATACTTTGATAGAGGATAAATCTCTCTATGTGATAAACATATCAAATCATATGGTTTTATAAGAAAAAAAATCGAGAAAAAATGTGTTTTCTGAAAATATTAAGTCAGCTTTAAATGTCAAAAAAAATGACAGATTCAATAAATACGAAAATTTTTATGTAGTTTCGTCATTGGTATTAATATTTGGATCTTTTGTCGTTCGCTTAATTGTGCCATATTTGTTTAAACTGTCAATTTTTTGACATTTAAAGCTGTCAACGGCATTATTTAATACAGGTGACCCAAAAGTCACGTGTTTTCAGAAAACGCGTTTTTTCTCGATTTTTTTTCTTATACAACCATACGATTTGATGTGTTCATAGCGTAGAGGAATATATCCTCTATCAAAATATGCAAAAAAAAGCATNAAGCTGTCAACGGCATTATTTAATACAGGTGACCCAAAAGTCACGTGTTTTCAGAAAACGCGTTTTTTCTCGATTTTTTTTCTTATACAACCATACGATTTGATGTGTTCATAGCGTAGAGGAATATATCCTCTATCAAAATATGCAAAAAAAAGCATATACATCCCATTTAAAATAGCGATGTTGGTTGCCATAGCAACGAAACAATTACCACAATTAATAAAGTATTTTTTATTTGAAACATTTTTCTTTAAAATCACAAATGGCGAAGTTATTGGCTATATTCCAGACATTTGACACATCCTGTATATAATTTAATATATATTTATACAGGGTGAGCTATTAGTATTCCGGCAGACAATAGTTGCTAAACCGTTGGAGAAAGAAAAAAATGTTTTCTACAAAATTTACTACTTTCTATTATGTAAAATTATTTTCACTTATACAGGGTGTTCCATTTAAGTGTAACGGAGAGTATGTAGATTTTTTTAAATGGAACACCCTATACATTTTATCATATTATGAATAGCATTAAATTTGTTTATACAACCGTATATGTTACTAATTCATAGCATTCATGGTTCCTGAGATATTCAATTGTTTTTTTCCAAAATGTGTCCATTGCAGGATCTTTTTAAAAACGATGTAAAAACAAAATTTTTTCCAATTTTGTCTTTAAACTATTTCAGATAATAGTCAAAGCCAGTAGATAAATGATAATATCCAAAGATATTAGATACGCTATACAGCGTGTTCATAAAGCATAGTTACTTTTGATGTTTTTCAAATGGTTTTTTTATAAGTTTTTTAAATGGAACATCCTGTACATTGTGTGCTAATTGAATTGCCCATCAAGCCCTCTTTAATTAAAGATAAATATGTCATATATCTAACTTTAGTAGTTTTCCTGATATTTAGAATTTAAAGAATAATATGTAATAAAATATGCGTTATTGTACCTAATATTATATTCTGTCTATTTTTATCATTTTTTTTTGTTCTCTCTTTTATTATTTGATTAATATTTTATAATGTAAAATAATTTTGCTGCCATACACCAGATTTTAATTCGACTTGGTACTTTATGAGATTTTAAAAAGATGTAAGTAACAAAATATGCAATTGTTCTGCCATATAATTTACAACTTTAGAGAAAATAAGATGCACATGTTAAGAGATACCTCAAGATCTTTTATACAGTATTTTGAACAACTTCTAAATATCAATTAAATTAATACCTACTTGTTGAGCATTTCCTTCAAATAATTTAGGAATTAAAAAAGGGATTTATTGTTCTGCCATTTAATTGTATTTTTATCACGTTTTGATTATTTATTTATTAAAGTTTTTTTTAAATTGTATTTTAATATAATATTACTGATTTAGAAATGACAGACAAACAAAAAAAGTGACAAAAAAAGGACAGAATATATTACATTCTGTCACTTTATATTACAAAGCTTTATAAACATCCTGTATAGTGTATCTAATATCTTTGAATACTATCATCTACCTATTGGCTTTGACTATTGTCTGGCGTAGTTTAAGGCAAAATCGGAAAAAATGTCGTTTTTACATCGTTTTTAAAAAGATCCTGTAATGGGCACATTTTGGAACTATGAACGCTGTGAAATAGTAATATATACGGTTGAATAAACACATTTAGTTGTATTCATAATATACTAACATAAACAGGGTGTTCCATTTAAACAAATTGACGTACTCTCCGTTACGCTTAAATGGAAACACCCTGTATAAGTGAAAATAATTTTACGTAATAGAAAGTGATGAGTCAAACAACTTTTGTATAAAAATTTTTTTTGTTTTTCAAACGGTTTAGTAATTATCGACCGTCGGGATACTAATAACTCACCCTGTATATTTATATACAGGTGTGTCAAATGTCTGGAATATAGTATATAATATATGGTTTTAAAGAATAATGTTTCAATTAAAAAATTCTTTATTAATTATGGCGCATTTTTTCCGAACCTTGCTTTTTTAAATTGTTCTTTGTTTTGTTGCTATGGCAACCAACATTGTTATTTTAAATGGGATGTAAAATCAGCTAATTACAACCAAAGTAGGCGCCGAAATAACGCCGTTGACAACGAAACAAAAAACAATACAAACAAGCAAATATCGCCAAAAAATGTGTCATGATTAATAAAGAAACTTGTATTTGAAACATTTTTCTTTAAAACTACTAAAGGCGAAGTTATTGGGTATATTCCAGACATTTGACACACCCTGTATATTTATGTATATTTATATATATTTGTATATATTTGTATATATTTGTATATATATGTATATATATGTATATATATGTATATATATGTATATATTTGTATATATTTATATATATTGATATATACAGGGTGTTAATTGTAAAATATTGTATCATGCTTCATACGTCTTTATGAGGTTCTCAAAGTTGGATGATTTGTCCATAAATAATCATTAATATTCAATATCTGTTGATAAATCAGCTGCAATTTAGAATAAAAAGAATTTTGAAAACTAGTTTTTTGTTAAAGTTATTTTCTTTAGCTTTAAAGTTCGTTTTTCCATTATCATATCTTCATGAAAAACACATTTGGCAACATAGTAGAACAACATTTTAACATTAAGATTTTCGATTCAGAATCGGTTGTAGAATGTCGTTATGTGTAGATTATCCGCCAATTTCTAAACACCCTGTATTTATGTATATTTATATACAGGGTGATTTATAACATACGGAGCGGAT
>NW_019281082.1:3216-13952 GCF_000648695.1 Onthophagus taurus
GGGACGTTGATTTGCCGGATTGGAAGCCAAATTGGTAAGGCGGAATTTTCTTTGATACCGCAACCAGGAGCTTGTTCTTCAAGTGCGTCTCGAAGAGTTTTCCAATTACGGGGAGCAGTGAGATGGGGCGATAGTTGGCTGGATCAGATAGAGAAGAATCCTTCTTGGGAATACAAGTAATAATTGACGTCTTCCAGTCGCGCGGGAAATGCTGAGTCGTAAGGCAAAAGTTAATTATTTTTCTGATAAAGCCATGGATGTTAAGATCTAGACTTCTAAGCAGTTTCCTTGTGATGTTATCATAACCGGGAGCGGTATCTTTTCCCTGTCCAAGAAGAGTAAAATATTCGTCTTCCAACATGAGAGCATCTTCGGGTGTCTCGAACGGTGTCAAAAATGCGGATTCGTACCAATTATCTATAATGCTTTTATTGTGGGAACAAAACGAAACATCCTCGGTAAAGGTGAATACACCTTCTAGGTAGTCAGCGTGTATGTTGACAATCTCTTCAGGGTTGGAGTGCACACCGCCATCGGTAGGATCAATGAGCTCCTCCGTTCCAGGTGTCTTTTGGTATCTTGATAGTTTTCGAATTTCGTGCCAATAGTTTCTTCCTTTACACAGTTTTATTTTGTCACAGGCTTCCATGTACTTTTCCGTTCTGTATTGCTGAATTAGTTTCTGTATCTTTTTGTTGAACTCATTAAACTTCTTTTTCAACTCAGGCACTTCATATACCCTGAAGTCTCGATATAGGCGTCTTTTCTCCTTGATGAGTCTGATAATAAATGGAGGTAGCGGAAAACTGTAGTGTTTGGTGGTTCTGGATGGGCTCGCTTTGTCTATTGACTCCTTAAGACATTTGTTAAACCTTGAGATCGTGTCAACTGTGATTGTCTGATGTGCTTCTATGAAGTCTTTCATTATTGAGTTAACTGTCTCCATGTCGCAAAGCTTATAGTTTTTAATTAAAGTCGGAACAGGTTTAGGTACGTTGGTTGTGACGTTGACATAAACTAAAATGCCCAAGTGATCGGAGCATAAATCCGGAACAACTTCTACCTGTGTAATTAGACCGCGGATGTTTCTTGTGCAGAACAGTAGATCAGGAGTAGAGTTCGGATTGTTTTCCATAACGTACGTGGGAGGAGTCGTGATTTGTACGAAATTGGACATATTCAGGAAATGTCTTATGTGTTTCCTTTTGGTTGGATTCGGATTGAAGTCACCAATTATGAGACATTTGTCGTGCAGTGAGGGTACGGTAGCGATATATAATATAATATACATAGGAGGGAATAATGGGTGGGGATATCTACTTTAAGGATCGAAGGTTGCTCCCCTGCTCCTTAAGGATCGGTCGACGGTGACGCCACTTGTAGCATCCTTAAGGATCGGTCGACGCCCCTTCAACCCCTTCAACCCCATCTTAGTGCCCTATTGACCCCCTTCAACCCCATCTTAGTGTCCTATTGACCCCTCGAAAAAATTTTATTAGAAAGATCGCTNGAAGTGCATAGTTACCATCCTTCCACAAATTCTTTTCAAAATAACGATATATTCACCATTGAACTAAACCAAGAAGATGTTTTATTTTCGTTCTTCGAAAGTTATATACGTATTGAGGGAGATTACAAAGAAAAATTAAACGATCCAACTGATACTATCCAGCTAACGCACAACTTACCAACATATCTATTTGAGTATATCGCATTTGAGCATAACGGTACTGAAATCGAACGGGTACGTGAACCCGGTTTAACATCATTGATTCGAACCCTACTTCAACAAAACGAAGTGGAATGCAAATCTTTAGAAATAGCTGGTTTAAAATGGCCACCCGAAGGAAATTTGCCTACAGTTAGTGCGAACAAGGATTTCACGTTTCAAATCCCATTAAGTCATATTTTCGGATTATTTAGAGACTATAATCACGTTATGAGAGGTCGCTTCAAATTTAGATTTGTTAGAAGTCGTACTGACTCCAATTGTTATAAATCTACATCAAAAGCCGATTCTAGCACCGCAGAGTTTACTGTAAAAACGGTTACATTGTTGGCGAAACATGTGTACCCAAGCCCATCTATAAAGATGAAGCTGTTAGATGGTTTAAATAAAAACGCAAACATTCCCGTACCGTTTCGGAAGTGGTCTTTTTATGAGCTACCTTCAATGAGAAAGGGAAATAAAGAGATTTGGTCGGTCACGTCAACAACTAACAGAGGTAGACCTCAATACGTTATAGTTGCATTCCAAACCAATCGAAAGGATCAGCCGAATTCAGATTGTACACTTTTCGATCACTTGAACATTATAGATCTTAAAGTATATCTAAACTCATACTGCTATCCATTCGAGTCGATGAATTTGGAGTTTGCGAAAGAAAATTATGTTGAACTCTATAAAATGTATACCGAATTTCAACCATATATTTGGGAAACATCTCGAAAACAACCGATTATGGATTTCGCAAGCTTTAAAAAAAGACCTTTATTCGTGGTGGATACCACTAAGAATAACGATGAAGAAGCCGCCCCATCCGCATCATGTGAGGTGCGTATCGAAATTCAAAGCGGTAAAGATTTTCCGCCTGATACAAAAGCATACTGTATACTACTCCAAGAATCCATGTATACGTACAAACCTTTGAGTGGGGAGGTATCTGTAATTATAAATTAAATTACACATGAGGTCATATGTTAGTTTACAATATGAAGTTCAAAATCGCGGTTGTAGACGTTCAGGGGTTTTACATCAATTCTAAATTCGAAGTTAAAGAATTTACTCTTGTGGATATCACCACCGACTACATAATACATTTACACTTAAAAGCTAGTATACCATTCCAACAGTTAAACGTTCGAGATCGAAGATCAGTGAGATATTTGGAACGCAACCATCACAGGTTGCTATATAGCGATGGGTGGATAAATCAATCAGAAGGTCTAAATGTAATTGATACCTTAATTTCCTCCTACGATCAAATATTTGTTAAGGGAAATCAAAAGAAGCAGTTTTTGGAAATACGTAACAGCAATTCAATACTAATAACTGATATTGCGTTAGAATTTGCGGAAGAGGATGGGGTTAAATTAAATTCAACCACCAATCAATGTTGGTTCCACACCGGCTCTCCAGCAGTATGTTCACAAAACAATGTATTAATTTTACAAAAATTTTTATGTAATCAACATAATGCTACTTGTATTTAAGTCGTAAATATAATAATTTTTAAATAAAAATTGATTGTAGTTTTATTATTATTATAATAGTTGTAAAATTTATTGTGAGAAGGAGGGGGGTGTGAAATATATCATATCATACGAGCGTCACCTTCGTCTCTCATTGGACGTTATTTGAAATTTATGTATGAACTATTGGAACATAGATGGTGCTTATGCGACTTTTATTCCCTCCCATATATATTATATTATATATATATCGCTACCGTTTTACATTTCAGTCGACGTCATGTATGTTAGATAATAACCAGGTAAATAACGACTATTTAAGGGTATTTCAGGTTTTTAAGAGAGACGTGCGGCTAAATCCGAATGATTCTAGTTCTATGTCTTGTGTTAGTTCTACTGCTAATATAAAACTAGAACTAGTATAAAGCTATATTACTATGTTGCATATTTTTATTGCACTAAAACTAGAACTAACACTAGACCGATTACTGAAAACATTCTGGTTTAGCCTTAAGTCTCTCAAAACGAAAATATTCCTCCTTCGAATAAATCTTTAACATTTTGATGAAGTTTTATTAGATAATTTGAAGTTTTCATAAAGTTTCATACGGATTTAGCCGCACGTCTCTCAAGACGGCTAAACGCGAATGATTCTAGTTCTAGGTCTTGTGTTAGTTTTAATGACAGTACTAAATAGCACAGTTAGATGAGGATATCTCAAAAAATGTCGTTTAACCCTAAATAAGTGTCGCTATAGACCGCCATTTTGAAAAAAAAAATAAAAGAGAAAAATTTCATCAAGACTTTCTTGTAGGAAACGAAAAATCCTTTTATTTGACCCAAACATGATGGGTTTATCTCAAAAAAAATGTTGTTTGAACCTAAATAGATGTCGCTATAAAACCGACATTTTGAAGAAAAAGTTTGAGATAACCCTATCATGTTGGTACTCATTTTAAAACATTTTTTATCGCGGAAACGAATTTTTATACAAAACTTTAATAAGTAATAATTTTTCAACTCAACCTATCCAAACATAACATAACCTAATAAATCAAAAAAATGTTCATTAACCTTTTCTTGTAGGAAATGAAAAATCCTTTTATTTGAATTTCAGCGGAAAAAAAAGATAGTACTTGCGTGAAACGTATCACCCGATACACCCTATTCTTCTCTAACGACGATGACGACGAAATTGGAACTTTAGGTTTGTTCGCGCTTATACTTAAGGCATTTAATAAACCTTGTATCGCAACAATCAAATCGCGTTGGGACATATCGTAACGCTAGACGTCGACTGAAATGTAAAACGGTAGCGATATATAATATAATATATATGGGAGGGAATAAAAGTCACATAAGCGCCATCTATGTTCCAATAGTTCATACATAAATTGGGTGAGGTGCGGAGTGAGGGGTGTTGGATCTTGATCGATACATCGAGGCCACGATACATCCGGGCACAAAGCATTTGGCTTGGTGGTTATAAAACGGTAAATATCTCGTTAACGATGCTTCAAATCGAAAAATAAACCGAAAAATTACCCCCTACAACCGCCTGTCGCCTATGACAAGCACGAACAACATGACGCAGGTGAAAACTGCTAAAAGGGCCTTATTTTGTTATCAAGCTGATGACGTCATGCCGTCTGATCGTGTGGAACTTGGTGATGGTGATGTCATCTAGACAATCATGTACCAGTTAGGTGTGGGATTTCGGGTGTGGGCCGATAGGGGAGCAGGGTGCGGGTGGGTGAGGTGCGGAGTGAGGGGTGTTGGATCTTCATCGATACATTGATTCGAGCATGCGGGAAGTGAGGTGTTGGAGCTTAAGAGGGTATAGAGGTGGTGGTAACCTTTATCGCAGACATGTTTATATTTACTTAATAAAAAATAAAGCAACGCTACGGTTGCTGCTAAAAAAAACATCACGGCAGCAGCTGTCAGTCGGGAGAGATAAGGATTAAAATAAAAAATTATAGAAGATTAGAGATTATTTATTTATTTAAAAAACCATAAATTATATAAATTTAATAAGATACATTTATTATTATTATTACATTCTTCATAGATGAAGTCGGTTTCGTTAACACACAATAAGTGTTCATTACTTTACGTGTTGGATCATAACATTCATTCTCCACTTTTACCCAGAAATGCATTATGGGTATGTGTAGGTCCTTATGTTTCATATAACCAAACAACATTTCCGGCTAATACCCTAATTTACATTAAAGATGCTTGTAGGCAGGCTCCAAAAAAATGTTGTCTTATCAATTCTTGGGGAATTATATTGTTTAATAATGAGAGTTTAATTCGATCCGCACCTGTTAACAGCATGATAAGATGCGCCAATGTCCCCAGGGTAAAGTATCAACTGTCCCCGGAATAATATATCTTTTATCGTCGTGAGAACTAAGTGCAGTTTTGGTTTGCGTAATTGTTGATACTTGGTGGTTTCGCGATTGAAACAATTTTTGGGTGACAACTATTTCTTTGTCCTCTCGCAGACATACGAAGTAATCATCGAAACTGATTACGTTTTTAACAATGGACGTTTTTATTACCTTACCGGCGTTCTCATCTTTCATCATACCGAGAACTTTTTTATTTACACGAGGAATGTTGTAGACATTATTTTCAGGATAATCACTAGTATCGAAATATTTCGAAGCATCACATCGAATCACTTCATATAAATCTGGGCATTCGACTTCGTATATAAGGGAATCTGTATCGGTGTACCAAATTCTGGCCTTGTTACCGAATCGTCTCCTCATATACGAATAATGAAAATCATAAATTTTTAATTTTAAAACTACATCGTCTTTATATTTTACGATATTTTCCATCGTCTTGCCAAATACGGCGTTGTTCATTAATTTGAATAAATTTTTCTCGAAGTCGTTAATCGCCGCGGTTCTAAATTTTGTGTTTAACTCAATATATGATTTCAACCAAGCCGACTGTTTAAATTCCAAAACTCGATGAATTTTTCTTAAAATTAAACCATTTTCAATCGCTTGTTGTAAATTACGATAATGCAACACGTATCGCTCTTTATTATATAAAGTACCCATTAATTTGGTTTGTTTTGAATTTGGTGGTGTGCGATGTTCCGGACAAAATGGAAGGTCACAATGTGGATCATGGGATTCAATGTGGATTCAGGGTACTCGAGATCAACTTCTAAAATGTAACCTTCAGGGTTATCCTCAGGTACATTGAAGTTGATGTTGTTTCCCTCAACCCACTTAAATCTGCCATATGGTAGACACTCAGACATTGCCCATCCATATTGATTATTGATATCATCATAAATTATAAATTTTGATGGCTCATCTGATTTATAATTAGGTAGATATTTATTATTAGCCGAGGCGTAACGTTTCGAACACTGGCTTAGACCTCCTCGTATACCTCGCTCTATAAACATTGCCATATCAATATCCGTTAATAGCTCAAGTTTTACCCTCGTATACTTCAGCATGCAGTCCCATGTATACCCGGGCAATGTATAGTAATGAGCCGGGTCTAAGCTATACGAATTCAGGCAGCTAGCCCGAAATTGCTCGAATACGTCTGCTAATAACAAAATATCTGTTTTCAAATATAACTCACTGTAATTTCCTAAATTTTGACAGCCAAAAGCGTTCCACACTTCATTAGCATGCGTATAATCAGTATCTGCAATGTGACTGTCGGTCATAGAGTTATAAAATTTAGATTCATCCGGTAATGCAGTTTCATTTAATTTTGTAAAAGAGTCCAAGTAATCATAAGGAAACACTCCTTTACGCGTTAATAAATTGAATTTAGATTCATCTAAATTTGGAAATTGTGTTTTTAAATTTGGAAAGGAATCTATATAACTTGCTAATTTATCTAAACTCGATGCCATGAACCGAAATGAATCAATAAACCGGAATTTAATTAAATTTTGGTCTATATTTTTAGTAAAAGAAATATATCGCTCCTTATTTATAGGTAGCAAATCGATGCGTCCTTCGAAATCTTTTGCTAAATTCTTTATAATAAAGTGACTATCGTACCCACTTAAATTATGAAAGACTACTGGAATCACGTGACTATCCTGATAGTTAATGTTGCAATCCTCATGCGCAGCTCCTCGATATTTACCAGTAAGGTGACAATGGTCTCGAACTCTGACGTCACCTACGTCAAAGCGGTTTTCGCATATATGACAGCATGATAATGAGCGAAACTCCAGTTCTTGCGGTTCGGTAAGGGGTTCCATGGGTAAGGGACATAGGAATATAGTTTCCACATCTTCCGCTAGCTGCTTCATTTCGGTCGCAAACCACTGCTGACAGTTCTCACCGGCATATGATTTGTAAAAGCTCAGGGACTCGTCATATGAGCATTTTACGTAATAACCAATACTATATGGCTTATGTTGTGTATCAGTCTTTGTTGTTGGTATCAGAAGACATTCTAGATCCGCATACACCACAAATGGAACCGGTTCTTTATTTTGAAAATTCTTGAAATATACCGTTTCCCCTTCCTTCGGCATCCGGATGCGGCACTCATTCATTTTAACACAATCCTCCACATGTTTTTCTAAACCAGTGGAAGTGTAAAAATAATGAAGGCAACGTTCACAGAAATATTTTTTCCTATGATGTATCGATAATTGGGATGAAACTAGCCGGGATAAATTTTTTATCCAAACATAGTGAAATCTCGGTTTGAATTCATCATCATCATCCCCATCCTCTTCTTCCACATACTTATCTCGGATGAGTAGTAGGTTAACGTGTCTGCCTCTCTTCCCCTTAGCTAGATAGGAAGGAACTACATTATACCGTCCCTTCTTTAGTGGTTCGAGAATGTACACGTTGACCGACACATCGTTTTGATGTTCAAACCGAGGGATTTGTTTCATGACCATTGGCATTGTTATGTTCTTCATATTTAAAACTTCTGAGTAATGTGGATACATGCAAGTTCGGTCGGTGTGATGATTGGCTGAATGAAGCGCTGAAGTCACTGCCCACGCAAAACATGCTTCATCATCGTTCTTTACATTTACACAAGCGTGCTTCAACCTAAGGGCTCTAGGTAACTGAATGTATGACGATCCAAGTTGTGGGGTAAATTTATTAACGTTCATCTGTAGGTTTACGATTGCATTTAAAGCCCATCAGTAGTGTAAAAAGGCCGATTCTGGACAGGAAGTGATCCTGATCCTCCCTCGCGCATGCGCAGTGCGTGCGCAGTACGTGCATGTAATGTTGGTTGCCTACCTCGTGGGGCGCCACCTAGCGGTAGATAGCGCAACTAACCACCTAGCGGTGGGTGGTGGAACTAACGCCATGTTGGTTGCCTACTTCATGGGACGCCACCTAGCGGTGGGTGGTGGAACTAACGCCATGAGCGGTGGATGGTGGAACTTAGCGGTTTAGAGTTCTGTAGGGCGCGGTAAGGGGGTTGGATGATAGATGGCGCGCGTAAATTTAAAATCGTTAAAAAAAAGTTTCGAACAACGTGGTGTCACCTAGCGGTGGAACGTACATATGTTGAGTGATAAATGGCGCGCGTTCTAAATCAAAATCCCATAAGATTTAACATAGGGGAGTCTGAAATCACATTTTATCCCTACCACTACCTCCTTTTGAGGTTCTGACCACACCCACATTTTAAAGTCCCATTTCAAAGTCCTCTTTTTGCCTGGAAGAAATTATTCTGATTGGAAAATTAGAAATAAGAACAAAATTTATTAACATTTCTATTTATTTACTTTCTATGTTTTTACAAAGTCGATAGAATGCGCTGGATTCCCTTTTCCAACATCTTTCACTCCTTTGAAAATTAAGCTCATACCTCCTAGCTCAGTAATTTCATCATCTGTAATCACCTCCGCGATACGTTTTGGTAAAAATACGGAGAAACCATCCTCCAAATCAACAACAACTGATGGCCATGTACATGATGTAATCCGCTTCGCAGACTTAATCGCATATAATTTATTCACCTCTAATTCGGATATGTTCTTCTTCGGGGAAAATTGACACTGTCCTAACCGACTTAACCGTGACATACTAATAGCTTTTGTGAGCGATGAGAGTAGTAGTAGAAAGCAGTTACTGAGTTCCATATAAAAATTTTAACCGTTTATATACCATCGAGAAAAACCTTGAAAAATTTTAGAATGTGAGTTGCGCAGGACAACAACTTAAACGTTTATACGCAATTAAACAAATATAAAATTTAATAATCCGTAAAATTAACAAATATAGTATTCACATTACGGTACACATGCCAGTAGTTATAATTGTAATAACAATCGTTAATATATTCAAAATCAGACAAATTAATATCACCATCAATAATTAATTTAGCTGATTCGTTATCGAGAAAGTATCCATTATCTTTTAGGAAATCTTTAAATTTTTGATGAATTTCAAAGTCATCATCACTACCAACATACAGAATATCACCCTTTCGATAAACTCTCCATGTATTATTGTCAAATTCACAAAACTGTACAAATTGCGAATCATTTATTTTATCACCATCGATGTCTCGTATGTCTACAAGTACCAAATCGAGCTGGGTAATTTCTTCTGGGAAATCGGTATTTAAACACTGCTTCAGTTTAAGACGAAAGTCAGTCCAAGACATTATGACCACGATGTGAACACTTCGATTTTTAAAAGGTAACTGAGGCACATATGATTTAAATTTACAATTAAACATAATTTTTTAAAAGTCAACTAAATAACAGCAGAATTTAACTTACAACTAAAATGGATTTACATCAAAAATTTAAATAATAAAAAGGATTTCGATGGAGTAACGTTAACAAATACCTTAGTGGCCGAATTGAACTTACAACATAAAGGGAATAGAAAATTACATTTAAACGCGATTCGCAATTCAACCATCGAAATCCTTTTTTTACAATTATATAATCAAAAAATATAAACTATTTATGATAATGGAGTGTTGATACGATAGTGACCCCACGCTAATGTACTCACCCCATCATCATTAATATAACGTTTCGAATCACGTGATGAAAGAGCCAATTTATTTTGTAGCATGGTATATATGCTATGCTTTTGACTTCTGAACAAGTATTGTTTCATGTAAATATCTCTTTTTGACGTTAAACATTCCAAATAATGTTCAAAGGTAATTTTGCGTTTAACCACAGCCTTCTTTACACCTTTAGCCTTTTTAGTGATACGGCCGGAACAGACCCTATTAGCGTACAATTTAGAACGTAAACCAATAAATTCTGACATGATTCTACCGGAATTTTCATCTTTCATCAACCCCAATACCGCTTTATTTTGTAGTGGGATGCTAAACTCATTATCCGGAAGATAATTTGACGTATCGAAGCGTTCTAAATTATCTTTAACGAATGCATACACATCATCTGTGGTAATGGACACAGTGAAGCTGTCGGTATCCATGTAGCACAATTGAATTTCAGAGCCAAATTTAGGTTTCAAAAAATCATAATAAAATTGGTACATGAGTAATTTAGAAATTTCCAAAACTGCAAACCC
>NW_019281082.1:14961-25159 GCF_000648695.1 Onthophagus taurus
TAACCGGTCTTGGTATTGCTATTTTGCTTATCATTTTGATGCTTTTAATAAAATTTGACCATTTTTGTTTTAAACAGTCCGGAATTTCATCATCCCAATCGCTTTGTAATTGCCACAATTCTTGTAAAATTAGCTTAGCTTTCATAATACATGGATTAATGAGACCCAAAAGATCGAATATTCGCGCCACCTGTGATAATATAACCCGTTTGGTAATTTTGTCATTTTTAATTTCAAAATCGGTACTGTAATGTAAAGTGTCTTCTCGTGGATGCCAAACAATTCCCAACGCTCTCGTCTCAGTTCCGTCGTTAATCTGAAATTTGTCTAGCTGGTTGTTCTCATTGTGTAGAACCCTGCTATCGTTCGATTGCCATTTTCTTAATTTAAAGCCCGATTTCGCCAATATACTAGCAAGTTCATCTTTAATTTTCAATGCTTCTTGCCAATCATCAGAACCAGTTATCAAATCATCCATGTAAAAATCTCGTAATATGATGTTAGAAGCTACTGCGTTAGAATTTCTACAATTCAAGCCAACCTGATGTAAAACACGTGTTGCTAAAAATGATGCACTAGATGTGCCGTAAGTAACTGTGTTCAAACGATACGGTTTTATTTCATCATTAGGGTCGTATCGCCATAATATTCTTTGAAAATCTCTTTGTGTTTTATGAATAAGGATCATTCTGTACATCTTTTCTGCGTCTGCGGTTATCACTATCGGGTGCATTCTCATTCTAACAACTATATCGAACAAATCACTCTGGATTTTTGGGCCAACCTTTAAAACGTCATTCAAACTTAAGCCTGATGTCGTCTTCGCTGAAGCATCAAATACCACTCTTACTTTAGTAGAGCTACTCGTTTGTTTTATCACAGCATGGTGAGCCAAATAAATTACAATGTCATTATCACACTTATCGAAAGAAGTAAGAGTCATGTGGCCTAAATCCTCATATTCTTTTAAGAATTCATTATACTCCTGCCGTAAATTTGAATTTTTTGCTAGTTTTCTTTCTAGCGAAATTAGTCTGTTTTTTGCTATATCAAAAGAATCTCCTAATGATATGTGATTATCTCGTAAAGGCAATTTAACTGTAAATTGTCCGGTTTCGTCACGTTCAAACTCTTCGCGAAAATTCAATTCACATTCCATTTCCTCTTTTGACAATTTAGAGTTTGCAATNTGCTTGAATCTGTCCAATAATAAACATTTTTTATTTGTATTTTTTCATTTGTTAACATTATTGATTTAATTTTTGACATCAATTGAGCAAGCAAAAATGCTCCGCATAATTCCAATCGAGCTATCGATATTTGTTTAATAGGTCCGACTCGGGATTTTGAACAAATCAAATGACATGATTTTTCGCCATTATCATTACTCGAACAAACGTAAATGCATGCACCGTAAGCGACCTGCGAAGCATCGGAAAATCCATGTAATGTAATTGACACCACCTTTGCTACAATAACCGGTCTTGGTATTGCTATTTTGCTTATCATTTTGATGCTTTTAATAAAATTTGACCATTTTTGTTTTAAACAGTCCGGAATTTCATCATCCCAATCGCTTTGTAATTGCCACAATTCTTGTAAAATTAGCTTAGCTTTCATAATACATGGATTAATGAGACCCAAAGGATCGAATATTCGCGCCACCTGTGATAATATAACCCGTTTGGTAATTTTGTCATTTTTAATTTCAAAATCGGTACTGTAATGTAAAGTGTCTTCTCGTGGATGCCAAACAATTCCCAACGCTCTCGTCTCAATTCCGTCGTTAATCTGAAATTTGTCTAGCTGGTTGTTCTCATTGTGTAGAACCCTGCTATCGTTCGATTGCCATTTTCTTAATTTCAAGCCCGATTTCGCCAATATACTAGCAAGTTCATCTTTAATTTTCAATGCTTCTTGCCAATCATCAGAACCAGTTATCAAATCATCCATGTAAAAATCTCGTAATATGTTTGAAGNCATCGCATCGATTTGTACTCGTGAAAGGGATTAAAAGGATGGACCAAATATAAAGGACACGAACCTGTATTGCCGTTGTTTAATATTAGCGTCTGTTGCCTTCCCATCCAGCGTAATGACGTCACCAACAAAGAGCGACGCGTCGAAACTTGTTGGCTGATGTAACCTAACCACAATGTTGATATCACTTAATTTTCGATAATCTTCGCTCGAAGGACCAAATGTTATGTTCTGTATGCTATTTATTTTGAAATGAACTGTATTTCTTTAATTTCTTGTTTTTAATTAAGTGACATTTGTAGATTTAGGTTTTTGTCTAAAGGATAACTAAAACGCACCTAACACCTTTTCTCATTCGACAGGAAGTGTCCATTTTTATTTCGCTGCCAACTTATAACTTAAAAATAACCAAATATTACTCTAAGTCAAGAAAAACAAAAACACCAGACAGAACAGTATAACTTTATACCAACATATTTGAAAGAATTCTGAGATTTTTCTATCCTATGGTACGGAACCTGAATATCATTTCCGTGTCTGGTATGACATTTCGTGTATATAGGTGTTTCTGCGTATGAATATGACTCAAGCAGGTTAGTATGAAACAGCTGGGTATCGTTAAAATTCCTAATTTTTTGAAAATTGTTCTACAGCTTTCCCGATTGTTTAATTCCTTTAAAATTCTTACCGATTTTTTCTGCAGTTTAAAGATATTGATTATTTGACTAGATACTCCCCAAACTTCAATTCCATACGTTGCCATACTCGAATTTATCTGATGATAAATTCTTGGTCACAACCCTTAAACAATACAACGAACTTGCTAGTTTCTTTTTTAGTTCATTAATATGCTCTGTCCAGGTTAAAGTTTCTGACAATGTAATACCCAAAAATTTTGCAATTTTTGTATAAAAGGTCAGCATCTTGGTTTTTCCTCATTAAGTTTAAGTTTGTTAAAATTGAACCATCTTTTAGCATCGTTTAATGTTTCTGAAGTTTTAAGTTTTAAATCGGTTATATTTCCGCCATAATTTATAAAGGACGTATCATCAGCGTAGAGACACTGTGAATCCGATTGAATGTTGCCAGGCAAATCATTAATGTATAACAGAAACAATACAGATCCTTGCGGTACACCAGCCTTGACACAATTCCATTTTGATATTTTTCCCTTTCAATGAACTTGTTGGTATCTTTTTATATCTTTTTATACCTCCCTTCATTCCATACGCACTTATTTTTTTTATCAAAATTTTATGATCCATCAGATCAAACGCCTTGGTCAAGTCGCAGAAAGCAATTTGTGTAAACCTTTGTTCATCAAAACCGTCAAGAATCGATTGTAGAACACTTAGGAGAGCTGTACTTGTCGATTTTTGAGGTTGGTACCCATACTGATATTTTGTTAGAATATTTTCCTCGATTAAATGCGTCATAATCTTTTGGTTTATAATCGATTCAATAATTTTTGACATAGTTGGCAATATAGAAATTGGCCGTCATTTCGATCCCCAGGTTTCTTTGTTGGGACTATTTTGGCAAATTTTAGTTCTGGAAAAAATCCTTCAACCATGGATTTATTTATAACCACCGTTAGTTGATTTATTATTAATTCGTTTATTTCTTTGAGTAGCCTTACTGACACTCCATATACAGGTGTCCCGTTAAGCGTACAGAGCGGCTGTATCTCGACAACGGTAAGTCCTAGAGGTTTGGGAAAAAAATCTTTATAAGCAAAGTGACCAAGAGAAACAGCTGGAAATTATTTTGAAATTCGTAATTCGACCGCTAGGGGGCGTAACAGCCATTGAGAAACATAAAATTGCCGCTATCTCAGAAACTTAGACGATGAGCTATAATTTTGACAACATCATTTAATAGCTTGGATAATACCGCATCGCTTTTGTTTTGCGATATTTCTCCTATCTGTCATAATAAGGGAGGGGGAGGCCAATGCGTTTTCATATGTTTACATTTTAATATCTCCTGGACCATTCAACCGATTTGAATATTTTTGGTGTTGTTTGAAAGAGCATTTTATGCTCTTTTTAAAAATATTTTCAATAAAACCGTTTGCTTTTAAATAAATAAGCTAGACTGCGCTATCTGCAGTGATTACATATTTTTGTGATTTTTGAAGAAAAGTTAAATGGAACGATACTATTTACTTCACAGATTCTTAGTCACCTTAAAATTTGCTAAATTTTAGTGATAAACTCATCTCGATATCGCCACCCGTTCTCGAATTATAGAAGAAAATGTTAAAAACTCGAGGGCCATCAATCGCATCCAGTTACCTCATCGATAAAAACAAATCACATGACCATGGTAACCGTAAACATGTCATTTACCAACGCAGAAGCGTATGATGATTTATTTTCAATGTTTCGAATACGATGCAATTGCATGGCAAAAATGTGCAATGCAATTACGACAAAGAAAGACATTTTGCTCTAGAAGTGTTTTTTAAGATTGATTTAGCGATTACAGAAAACTGGCAACGTGTAACCCATTCAGACATCTCTATGAATTCGTAAATCACATTGGTGCGCAATGCATGGAGTTCACACATAATCTGGGAACTCCGAAAACAATTGTCCACAAGATTCCTCAAGAGAATAATATCTCCACCACGTTGTTTTACATCAGGCCTTAACAGATACCGATTATGATAACAGACTGAACTATTATCATTGACTTTTAAATATGATTTGGGCAAATCCAAACCTTTTATCACAAATGNATCTCAAAAGTTTTTGAAAAATTAGTATATTCTAAACTTCACTATATACTAAAACCTTTTATTATCCAGGAACAGCATGGTTTCTGTAGGGGCCGATCAGTCGAGACCAATCTTGCTGCTTTTATGACTTTTGTGCATAATGCAACGAATAATAATTTACAAGTAGACGCAATCTACACAGACTTCAGTAAGGCTTTTGACAAGGTTCACCACGCAATTTTAATGGAAAAATTACAAGCGTTTGACCTTTCATATGGCCTGTTGCGTTGGCTTGGATCTTACATATCTAACAGACTTCAAGCGGTTAAAGTTAACAACTTTATATCTCATTTCGTACCGGTTACTTCCGGAGTACCGCAGGGGAGTCATCTTGGACCCATACTTTTCTTAGCGTATATTAATGATATTAATAAATGTTTTCGTTACTCTAATTTTTTGTTGTATGCTGATGACTGCAAAATTTTTTCATGTGTTCGGTCTTTGTCTGATTGTGATTTGCTACAGGAAGACTTAAATCGATTACATGATTTTTGCTCTGAAAACTATCTCTTTCTTAATCTGAATAAATGCAGCAAGATTACCTTTGGAAGAAAACGTTACCCCGTGAATTACCCCTACAGATTCGGTGCTGAACTGTTGCAGTCTAGTTCTTGCGTTAACGATCTCGGAATTGCGATGGATTCTAAACTGCTGTTTGGTCAACATATTGAATTAATGTTTTCCAAGGCTTTGCAACGTTTGGGTTTCATTATTAGATCGTGTAGAGCTTTCACCAATATATCCTGTATCATAAAACTTTATATGGCTTACGTGCACAGCATTCTAAGTTTTGCGTCATTGGTTTGGAATCCCGTGTATGCAACTTACGTTGATCGTATTGAGTTGGTGCAACGGAGGTTTGTACGGTATTTGGCGCATAAGTTTTTCTTGCCATATTGCGATTATGCTCGGAGATGTGCGGTCTTTGGCCTGAGGTCCTTGCGGGGTCGTCGTAACCTCTCGGATTCAATATTTCTGTTTAAGTTAGTAAATGGGTTGATAGACTGCCCTAACCTTGTCTCCGAAGTATATTACATTACCCCTTTATATACTGTGCGCGCTCATAGCCTGTTCAGATTGCCCGCATCCGCCTCGATCGCTCACATGAATTCACCTTTGCCTCGTATTATGCAGTTTTATAATCGGCACTGCTACTTGTGTGACTTGTTCGGCATGTCGTTGGAGTCGTTTAAACGTGCCCTCGCCTCTTTAGACGTAGTACGGTAGTAATTATAATTTGTTAATTTTCTTTTTTACCATTTAGTTAATTTTATACAATTAATTTGATTTGATTTGTATTATGTTTGTTTCTTTGTTTATCTTTTTGTACTGATTGTCACTTTGAAGAAATATTGTTGTACAATTGTTTTTCTAGTGGATACTTCACTGGGATTTTTCCTGTTTGTATCCCATAAGCAGAATAAATAAATAAATAAATAAATAAATAAGGATTTTTTTCTCAAACCTCTAGGCCTTACCGTTGTCGAGATACAGCCGCTCCGTACGCTTAACGGGACAGCCTGTATATCTTTTGTATTTGTTGTTTTCAAACATATTATTATTTTTATAATGTCTTGATCTTTGACTTGTTTAATATGATCGATACTATTATTTATTTTCTTTTTTATTAAAGAGGCTGGATCGATACTTGGATTTCCAATGCTGTTTGAAATCGGTTGATGTGCTAGATAAAAAGTTGTTGATATCATCAGCATCTATTTGGCAGTCTTCCTCATTCTTACATCAGTTTCCTTCTTTGTTATTTCCCAGGCCGCCGTTATTTTATTATCTGAGTTATAAACATATTTACTTATAGCCCTTCTCTTTGCTTGATCAACATGCTTTCTATATTCTTCTTTCAGGTGTTTGTATAACTTTTTGTGTCTTTCATCGTTCGTCACATCAATTACTGTGTACAAGGCATCCAAATAATTTTTGTACTGATCTAGCTTATCAGTTTCCCATTTTATCTTTATGGTATCAGTAGATTTTCTCACACTAAAATAATTCAAAACAATTCATAAATGTGGTGTGAAAAAATGTGTAGCTTGCCTGAGCATCTAAGTTTTTATTATTTAAAGCACCCCAGCCACATTGTTTTAATAAATGTTGATAAATATTGATAAATATTGAGCCAGTTTAATTCGGTCAACCTGTGACTGACGTGATCCCGTCTACGTAGCCCTAAGATGAATCTAATACAAAAATTCTGAACATTTTGTATTTTGAAATGAAATAAGTAATAATAAGTAGGCCTCTTCACCTCTAAAGTTTTTTATTAATTAAGTTTATGTACTTGGTACTAGTTTCGACATATTATGATGTCATCATCAGCCAAATCTACAAAAAGATATAATAACTATAGTGATCTTAAAAATATGTAAAAACCTTTTTTACACTTATGTAGGAGTTGTACAGGGTGGTTCAAATTCGATGTCCGAATAGGCTAAGTCGGAAACTATAAGAGTTAGAAAAAAAGTAGCTTACATGTCATGATCTCGTTTTTCGAGAAACTGCTAATGCCGAAAACCTCATAGCGCTATCGTCTTTTGTTTTTCCGCTAGAGGCCAAAATTGAAAATATCGTAAAACCCGCAAATGTAATTATCTTGGTTATTATTATAGGTGGAGTATTATAACTAAGACATTATATGGACACTTTTTTACAGAGAATTTGATGACGTAGTCAAAAAAATTTTGTCGGTTTTAGATTTTGAGATATTATCACAATTTTCGTTTTTTTAAATGGAAACAACCACTGATTATTCGCTTAATAAATTCGTTATTTTTTTCTGATTACAAAAATATAGGGTTTGACAGGTCTATTTCTTATTGTTTTAGAATAAAACTAAAAATAAACTTTTCTTTTAGTGTCGTCGAAGAAATTAAATTTACAGTTTCCTGTAAATTACGGTTCTATAACTAAAAATTAAAAAAACATATTTCTGATATTTGAAACAAATATATTTGTTGAACTGTTTAATTTATATATGTTTTACACAAAAGTTGGAATAGATTGCATTATTTCACATTTTTTATTACGATTTAATATTATTTTTAAATGACTTAATAAATTATCGATAGATGGCGCTCACATTTTTTTTTTTTTAATTCAAATAAACATAGCAACATTTGTTTGTATTCAAAAATTTTCTGAAGTGTCACTTTAAAAATCCTGTTTTTAAGATCAATTACGAAAATTTTGAAAAGTTTGACATGTTAGAATGTTACATATTAAAAAATTATTTGTTTTTAAATACCAGAAGTTATCTTCGTATTTAATTGTTAACTTTTTAGATTTTACCTACCGCCCCGTAACTTACAGGAAACTGTAAATTTAATTTCCTCGACGACACTAGATGGAAATTTTAAAAAAAAAGTTTATTTTTAGCTTTATTCTAAAACAATAAGAAATAGACCTGTCGAACCCTATATTTTTGTAATCAGAAAAAAATAACGAATTTAATAAGCGAATAATCAGTGGTTGTTTCCATTTAAAAAAACGAACATTGTGATAATATCTCAAAATCTAAAACCGAAAAAATTTTTTTGACTACGTCATCAAATTCTCTGTAAAAAAGTGTCCATATAATGTCTTAGTTATAATACTCCAGCTATAATAATAACCAAGATAATTGCGCTTGCTGGTTTTACGATATTTTCAATTTTAGCCTCTAGCGGAAAAACAAAAGACGATAGCGCTATGAGGTTTTCGGCATTAGCAGTTTCTCGAAAAACGAGATCATGACATGTAAGCTACTTTTTTTCTAACTCTTATAGTTTCCGAGTTAGCCTATTCGGACATCGAATTTGAACCATCCTGTACATTGTCATAATCAATGTTATGGCCTGTTTCTAATTTATGTTTGAAAATGTTCGAAGTGCATCGGGTTTTATGTTCGCATAGTCTTTTTTGTAATTCTCTGACCAACATACATAGCAGAAAACACTTAACAGAATAAATACCACTACAATCCAAAGCGTTTTCTTTTTGTTTGTAGTTAGAAATGGAATCACCCAGTTGTCCTTTACATTTAAAGCTGACAAATACACCATAGGTTTGTAGTATGGTTTTAATTTTGCACTTTATTTTGTTGTATGTTATTGTCTTATAATTGTCAAAGTTATTTTTATTCGTAGAGTATAAAGAGTCTAGTTTTATGAGGTTTTTAGACAGTAATTGGTCGATGGTACAACTTGGATAACCATTTTCTCTTGCTAATCTGTTAATAAAATTTAGTTCTTTTAGTCTGAATGTATAGTCTAGAGGATATTTCAATAGTCTGGCAATAAAAGCCTGGAAAGCAACTAATTTGTAGTTGTTGGGATGGAACGAATCGTAAGGGATGAGAGTATTTAAAGATGAGGACTTCCTAAAAATGTCAAACTTAAAATTATTGTCAATTTTTTGTATTTTTAATTGATGTTGTTCATGTAAGATAGCATACTATCAAGATCGAATTTATTTCCATTCCATACACATATAATGTCGTCGACGTATCTATACCATTTTATGATATTCTCAAAGAACGGATTTTTTGAGTTAACAATGAAGTTCTTTTCAATATTATCTAAATACAAATCAGCTAATAATCCAGAAATTGAAAGACCCATAGGAAGTGCATGTTCAAGTTTGTAAATTTTATTATCAAAGCGACAATAGTTTTGTTGAATTATGTGATTAAGTATTTCAATTAACTCAAAAATTGAATTTTAAAATTTTGTATTGTGTTTTTTAAAATATATAGGATTTAAAAAAAAAATCGAAAATTCTGTACAATTTTCTTCATAATTAAGTAATATCGCTTTTAGTGTGTCTATTTCAAGCCAAGTCTTGTCACTTGTCCAAAAGCTATTCATTAAAGAAAATATTCTTTCCGTAGAATCATTTGTGCCAGGCAGGCAGAAAAAGAACTCTGCTAATTTTCGTAAATTTGAAAATGGAAGTTCACGATTATTAACGTGAGACACCCTGTATAGTTTAATAAGAAAAGTAAATAAATTAACTTTTTAGTTATGTAATTAATATAATTATTATTATAAATTCAAATTAAACAAAATCAGCATTTTAACGATATTTTTAATAAAAAATTAATGTTTTTAACATAAATATTTGGGGAAAATGAATTTATCTGATACAAAAAAAAGTGAGGTTAAGTAAATTTTATACATTTTTTATATATGTATAAAGCGATTTTATTTGATCAAATTCGCAAATAAATAACTAAAACAATGTTACATTTATCTACACCAGTGGTTCCCAAACTTATTATGGCTACGCACCCCTTCTTGAGCCAAAACGTGATCGTAGACCCCCTAGTCAGTGCCGTGCTACTAAAACTGTTTTTACCGGAATGCAGTGGTCGTAAAAAGTGAACTGGCTAGAAAATTGATGACCTGTCACTGACTTGTGACGTAAAATAAATACATATAAAAA
>NW_019281082.1:29615-48669 GCF_000648695.1 Onthophagus taurus
AGAACTGTCTATATGGTCTATGCGTTTGCTGTGTATTTTTAGAGGTTATATCCTAGACGTATTCATATTATTTTTGAAGTTTTATGTTTTTAGACGTATTAATGTCTATCATATAACCTCTAAAAACACAGAGAGTTACCAGGTGTGGCAAAAAGTGTGACGTAGAGTGCGGGCAACCAACCCGCAGTGGACTACAAAAATACAATGAATGTAGCAGTCCTGTTAGATTCTACTGTCCTTGCTTTATTATTATAAAAAATAATAAAAAAAAACGTTATTTACAATAAATATGTACATTATTATTATTTAAATATCGTCAACAAGTATTTAAAAAATAGATTAACTGTCTTCTTCTTTTCTTAATTTTTTTATCTCCACTTCTTTTTTCAATGTTATCACTTCCATCTCTTTCCTTCTCATTTTCTAACATGAATGTTGTTAACTCTAATCTTTTCTTTAATAACTCATTATAGGTATCGTGCACAGCTTTATTGGACTTTACTTTTACTTTTCCTTGTTGTTAGCAAAACCCAAACGTTATTTTCCACATACTAACGGGGCTATTTTGATTCTCAAGGACATTTTTATGATCCGTCACCAAGACAAGTAAATCTGTTATTTCTTCAGGTTTAAAATTTGTCCCCCGAATACGCTTTTCTGCCTGATTTGCGGTTTTTATTTTTTTCGCGATCGTTAATTGCCATTAACAGAACTGACAGGTTTATGAGAATTACCCACGAATTACCGACCATTACCGACGGACAAAGGAGATAGAAACCTGTAATACCTCTTTTACACGTAGTCACCAACAGTCATTATAATATTCCCCTAGATTTTTACGTCAAGTACTAGATAGCCTATCCCTTAGTTAGATCGAAATGGTAAAAGTCGTTTCGCAGTTAACTAATAGATAAACGTTATCCGATAGTTAGACTAACGACCAGTTTCCTTTTATTAAAAGACGCACGGCAAAACCCGAAAGTTTCTAGTGTTAGTTCTAGTTTTAGTTCTAATCTTAGTTTAATTCACACCGGCCGTGAAAGCCTTCGTACTTATAAAAATAAAGTACATTTTGGCTATGTAGGGAAATAGGTATGTAGCAGTTGGTAACACCGGAACACTTGAAAATAGAAACTTTGAATTGACAATTAGAAACTGTCAAAACACAAAATATATTAACCTGAAAAAAATATTTGATGTACACCTCCCAAAATAAGAGAAATTGCTCAGAGTCAATGTCCTCATCATTGTGGACCTTGTATTCGATGCTAAGAACGTGTTTAAACATCCATAGACAAAAATTGTCACATTGACAACTAGAAAAATGTCACCAACTTGAACTGCTTCCATAAAATGTTACTAAAATCTCATTACAGCATCGGATGCTGTAAAGAGTCTCATTACAGCACCCGTTTGAGTACTGTTATAGCTTCCATTACCGTAGCGAATTACAAAAAAGTCTTTTACCGGTTTCAGGCTGTAAGAAGGTTCTTAACATTCACAAAAATTGGTTTGTAATGTACCTTATAACTGCAGTGGTACAATAAAGTCTACATACACCCCAGAAAATCATAATATCTCAGCTCCTGAAATATAATTCAATGAAATTTTTAAACGAAGGATATTAGAAGTGTATACTATTATAATATTTGACATAAAAATGTATAACTTATTATTTATATTGAGAAACACAAAACATAATCATATTTATAACTCAAAAAAGTTTACATACAGTAGTTTACTGTTACATTGACAATCAAAACGACGTTAAGTTTTTGACATAACATTAAATGAATTCTAAATGTCATTATTCTGAATTTGGTGTTTTTATTAATTTATAACTTTAGAATACGCAGTTTTCGAAAAAATGTTGTTTGATACACGACAGCGAAATTCTTTTGCATTCTCGAACGATTTTTTTGTGTCATTTCGCTATCTTGTATCAAAAATAACTATTAGTCCACGATATATGTATTTAATTTATCGCATAAAATAAAAAAAGTAGAAATAATCGAATAAAAATGAGGTAGAAAATCGATTATCTTCTCCCGAAACATTTAACCTTGTCAACCCCTCGGAAATCTGGAGATTTTGCCCCCTTAATTGGGGATTGTAAAATCAAGAGGCACTCGAACAACACCGGAAACGAGAATATCATGTTTCAACTTCTATTATATATATATATTTTATGTTATATTATATAAATTTTTTTATTTGAATTAATTAATTACTAAATTTTTTAATAACATTGAATTTTCGCTCTCTACCCAATTAATCCGGCAGTTTGTGTCCCGAAATCGCATTGTAGACGTGGCAACGCCGTTAAAGGCGTGTCCACACCCCACCGCCCCAAAAGCATCCCTTGGAAACCGACCAATGGAAGTAAAGCGAGATGACGAGGGGATCTCGGGGGTTGCAAATTGGACATTTAGAGAGCAATATGCGGTACATTAAGGGAAGATGGATTGTGTACAGCATTTCGGGGGAGGTGGGGGGAACCGAGAATAATATGCGATATATTATTTGACTTTGACATTCACTAGGTGACATTTTCAACAACGACGTTGTTGTGACATTTTGCGGTGTTCATCATTTTAGTGGGGACCCGTTATTAACCTTTAGTTGTTCTAATCGAGTCGTTTATGCGGGGTGAAATTCGATATCACTTTGAAAATGTAACCCGATAATAACAATATTTTCTAACAAATTTTCCCTCGAAAAAAGGGGCTTGATTGGAAATTCAATGATGTTTTTATTAGATTTTCATCGCCTCACGTGGAGATGCTTTGAAAATTGGTTTTGATCGCAATATGGATTATTCGCCCCCCCTATCGGGGGGATATGCGAGAAGCGAGCGAGCGAAAATTGCCCAGTTATTGGAAATTTTCGCCGAAGAATGCCGTTCGTTATGGAACCATTTGCGGCCGTACACTCCCCGATTTGGGGGGAAGGGGCACACCGAATGCTGCCATTTTTAAATAAATCAATATCGAACGTCCCCCCCACCCACCTTAATCCTTTGTGTTATGTTGTACCTAAAATAAACCCAAAAAAAATAAGCATTACTTTAAAACCACCCCTATAATTAAAAACCCACTTAAAATCTCGAATTAAAATTGATCTAAAAAAATCTTAGATTCCAGATAAATCACGTTTTTATCAAAACACACATACTTAAATAATTTTTTTTTTAAATGGTTAAATTTAATTCAAATTTTAACGAATTTATCCCAACCAATTATCCCCAATCAATCCCATCAACGGGTTATTATCGTCTTGTATGTTTGCTTTAAGGATACATCCGATTCGAAGAGGGTGCAGGATGGTGTAGAGACTCAATTCTGTGGCGATGAGAAAGGGGATGATGCCGGGGGATGCGATGAAGGGCGGCGTCGAGGCGGGGCGAAGGATTGCGAGGGGTGGCGGCGTCGGCGTCGCAAATTCGAAGGCGGTGGCAGAACCCCAAATAGCCCCCCAGTTTGTATTCGGAATCGCTAAAGCAAACGTGATTTTTGAAAAAGTGATTTTTAGTTTGGTTTATTTTAATGGTGCGAAAGAGTTGTTTAATAATAATGGAGGGTTTTGTTGTAAGAGGTAAGTTCTAAAAAAAATGAACAAAAAATTTAAAAACTTTGAAAGGGTGTATCTTAAAAATTATTGAGAACGGATAATTTTGTTGGAAAGATCGTACTTTAATTAATAATCAAAGTTTCAAACATTTTTAAAGTTAAAATATAAAGTTAAATATATCTCAAGAACGAAACAAAATTTTTCAAANAAAAACTTTGAAAGGGTGTATCTTAAAAATTATTGAGAACGGATAATTTTGTTGGAAAGATCGTACTTTAATTAATAATCAAAGTTTCAAAAATTTTAAAGTTATTAGGACACATTTTGGATTAAAAGGATAATATCTCAAGAACGAAACGAAATTTTTCAAAACGGACTAAATTTCTAAAAAGGGGATGCTTTAATTAATAAACGATGCGAGTTTCAATATAATTTTCCAAAAAAGCGATTTTTCACAAATTATTAAACTTAATCAATAAAAATTTAAAAATGTTAAAAACGAATTGGATTAAAACATTAATATCTCAAAAACGAAACGAGATTTTTCAAAACGGACTTGATTTCTAAAAAGGGGATGCTTTAATTAATAAACAGTGAGAGTTTCATAATAATTTTCCAAAAAAGCGATTTTTCACAAATTATTAAACTTAATCAATAAGAATTTAAAAATATTAAAATCGAATTGGATTGAAACATTAATATCTCAAAAACGAAACGAGGTTTTTCAAAACGGACTTGATTTCTAAAAAGGGGGTGCTTTATTTAATAAACGGTGAGAGTTTCATAGTAATTTTCCAAAAAACCGATTTTTCACAAATTATTAAATTTTATCAATAAAAAATTAAGATCGAATTGGAGATTAAAAGATTAAGATCTCTAAAACGAAACGAGATTTTTCAAAACGGACTTGATTTCTAAAAAGGGGGTGCTTTAATTAATAAACGGTGAGAGTTTCATAATAATTTAAAAAAAAAGGAATTTTTTACAAATTATTAAACTTAATCAATAAGAATTTAAAAATATTAAAATCGAATTGGATTAAAATATTAATATCTCAAAAACGAAACGAGATTTTTCAAAACAGACTTGATTTCCAAAAAGGGGATGATTTAATTAATAAACGGTGAGAGTTTCATAATAATTTTCCAAAGAAACGATTTTTCACAAATTGTTAATCTTAATCAATAAAAATTTTAAAATATTAAAATCGAATTGGATTAAAACATTAATATCTCAAACACGAAACGATATTTTTCAAAACGGACTTGATTTCTAAAAAGGGGATGCTTTAATTAATAAACGGTGAGAGTTTCATAAAAATTTTCCAAAAAATTAATTTTTCACAAATTATTAAACTTAATCAATTAAAATTTAAAGATATTAAAATCGAATTGGATTAAAAATTGAAACGAAATTTTTCAAAACGGACTTGATTTCTAAAAAGGGGATGCTTTAATTAATAAACGGTGAAAGTTTCATAAAAATTTTCCAAAAAAGCGATTTTTCACAAATTATTAAACTTAATCAATAAGAATTTAAAAATATTAAAATCGAATTGCATTAAAACATTAATATCTCAAAAACGAAACGAGATTTTTCAAAACGGACTTGATTTCTAAAAAGGGGATGCTTTAATTAATAAACGGTGAGAGTTTCATAATAATTTTCCAAAAAAGCGATTTTTCACAAATTATTAAACTTAATCAATAAGAATTTAAAAATATTAAAATCGAATTGGATTAAAACATTAATATCTCAAAAACGAAACGAGATTTTTCAAAACGGACTTGATTTCTAAAAAGGGGGTGCTTTATTTAATAAACGGTGAAAGTTTCATAATAATTTTCCAAAAAAGCGCTTTTTCACAAATTATTAAACTTAATCAATTCAAATTTAAAAATATTAAAATCGAATTGGATTAAAACATTAATATCTCAAAAACGAAACGAGATGTTTCAAAACGGACTTGATTTCTAAAAAGGGGATGCTTTAGTTAATAAACGGTGAGAGTTTCATAATAATTTTCCAAAAAACCGATTTTTCACAAATTATTAAGCTTAATCAATAAAAAATTAGAAATGTTAAAATCGAATTCAATTAAAAGGTTAATATCTCAAAAACGAAACGAGATTTTTCAAAACGGACTTGATTTCTAAAAAGGGGATGCTTTAATTAATAAACGGTGAGAGTTTCATAATAATTTTCCGAAAAAGCGATTTTTCACAAATTATTAAACTTAATCAATAAGAATTTTAAAATATTAAAATCGAATTGGATTAAAACATTAGTATCTCAAAAACGAAACGGGATTTTTCAAAACGGACTTGATTTCTAAAAAGGGGATGCTTTAATTAATAAACGGTGAGAGTTTCATAATAATTTTCCAAAAAAGCAATTTTTTACAAATTATTAAACTTTATCGATAAAAATTTTAGAATCTTAAAATCGAATTGGATTAAAACATTAATATCTCAAAAACGAAACGAGATTTTTCAAAACGGACTTGATTTCTAAAAAGGGGATGAAACGAGATTTTTCAAAACGGACTTGATTTCTAAAAAGGGGATGCTTTAATTAATAAACGATGCGAGTTTCATAATAATTTTCCAAAAAAGCGATTTTTCACAAATTGTTAAACTTAATCAATAAGAATTTAAGAATATTAAAATCGAATTGGATTAAAACATTAATATTTCAAAAACGGAACGAGATTTCTCAAAACGGACTTGATTTCTAAAAAGGGGATGATTTAATTCATAAACGGTGAGAGTTTCATAATAATTTTCCAAAAAACCGATTTTTCACAAATTATTAAACTTAATCAATAAAAATCTAAAAATATTAAAATCGAATTGGATTGAAACATTAATATTTCAAAAACGAAACGAGATTTTTCAAAACGGACTTGATTTCTAAAAAGGGGATGCTTTAATTAATAAACGATGCGAGTTTCATAATAATTTTCCAAAAAAGCGATTTTTCACAAATTGTTAAACTTAATCAATAAGAATTTAAGAATATTAAAATCGAATTGGATTAAAACATTAATATCTCAAAAACGAAACGAGATTTTTCAAAACGGACTTGATTTCTAAAAAGGGGATGCTTTAATTAATAAACGGTGAGAGTTTCACAATAATTTTCCAAAAAAGCTATTTATCACAAATCATTGAACTTCAACAAAAGTTTAAAAATGTCCTTAGTATTTAATTTGCTTTATAAATTTGTATAAAATCCATTGTATTGAATGTGAATATGAATCAAATTGTTAATTAAAATGTCCTCTTTCCAATGGACCAACCCGTTTTGAAAAATAACTTTTAGTTTTTGAGAAAACAATATTTGAAGTTTTGATCAAATTTTCGATGTTGCAATTTTAATCGATAACTTTCAAAATTCGCTATAAAATTAATTTCTTGAAGGATACTTGTGGAAATATCACCAATTATTAATTAAAGCATCCCCTTTTTAATGCAAAAAGCCGTTTTGAAAAATCACTTTCAGTTCTTGAGAAATACATTTTTGAAACGATCGAAAATTTTTTCGAATTTTGCAATTTTCGCCGATTAAGTTTTAAAAATTCGTATAAAATCGATTTCTTGGAATATGAGTATGAAAATTTGCCAAAGTATTAATAAAAGTGTTCTCTTTTCAATGAACCAACACGTTTTGAAAAATAACTTTTAGTTTTTGAGAAAACAATTTTTGAAGTTTTGATCAAATTTTCGATGTTGCAATTTTCATCGATAACTTTCAAAATTCGCTCTAAATTTAATTTCTTGAAGGATCCTTGTGGAAATTTCACCAATTATTAATTAAAGTATCCTCTTTTTAATGCAACAAGCCGTTTTGAAAAATCACTTTTAGTTCTTGAGATGATCGACGATTTCTTTTTATCTTTTTAGATTAAAACTCGTTACTTTCCCAACAAGCAATCAAAGGTAATAATCGATTTCAATCATTTTGGGACGATTTAATGCAACATTGGATTTTTGGGGTTAATAATTTATAAGATGGATCACCATGCAAGCGAATTTTCGACTCAAAACGAATTGGATTCATCGAATTTGAGTCAAAACTACCAAAATAGAACCTCGTTTTTAATCGAGGACATTTTATACAGACAGAAATCGGACGAATCCGGCTCCGATAAGATATACACTTCAAAATCCGACGACGTTTATCACCACCCAATTACAAGGGAGGAAAAGCGATTAACCTCCGAAAAATCATCTTCCGGAAATTATGGTTATTTCCAACCGGGGTCAATGATACAAAACGGATTAAGTTGTAGTATGCAAGGGATCCAAAGCGGTGAAAACCAATATATTCAAGTAATGGGCGCTTTAGGAGCTTACCTTCAAACGCCTTACAAAAATTCAATGACAGATCCTTATTTTCTAACACAAGGTAAAATCCTAAAAAAAAACTAAAAAGAATTATTAACGTTATTGATGTTATTTAAGGAATTCCTTTTCACCACGCATTATTCGGTTCTTCATCAGCTGAAATTTCCTTAAACGCTTTAAAACATTGTAGAAGAAGAAAAGCTAGGACGGTTTTTAGTGACCCTCAATTAACAGGTTGATTAGATTTATATTAAAAAAATCATTTGATTATTATTGTTTTAAAAAAACAGGTTTAGAAAAACGATTCGCAGCTCAAAGATATTTATCGACGCCGGAAAGGGTGGAATTGGCGGGAGCTTTAAGTTTAAGTGAGACGCAGGTGAAAACTTGGTTTCAAAATCGACGGATGAAACATAAGAAGCAAATGAGGAAGATTCAGGAGGATAAATCGAGCTCGAATTCAACGAAAAACGAACAAAATCATGGTAAGTGGTGGCTTAAAACATTGTTTTTTTCTAAATTTTATGGACGATATTAAAAAGTTTTATATGTGCTTAAAGAGGGCGATTTTAGCTTTAATTCGAGATATGAATCATTTCTTAGTTCCTATAAATACGGAAGATACGATTTATTAAAATTTGATGTTTTTAAAGAAATGTTCTAAAACAAGCAACTTTTCTGATTATGTTTTTTTCAAAATTTTATGGGCGATCATAAAAAGTTTTATATGTGCTTAAAGAGGGTGATTTCAGCTTTAATTCGAGGTATAAATCATTTCTTAATTCCTATGAATACGGAAGATACGATTTATTAAAGTTTCACGTTTTTGAAGAATTGTTCTAAAACGAGCAATTCTTATGATTATGTTTTCTTCAAAATTGTATGGACGATCTTATATATCTTTATATGTACTTAAAGAAGGCGATTTCAGCTTTAATTCGAGGTATAAATTATTTCTTAGTTCCTATAAATACGGAAGATACGATTTATTAAAGTTTGACGTTTTTAAAGAAATGTTTTAAAACGAGCAATTCTTATGATTATGTTTTCTTCTAAATTTTATGGACGATCTTAAAAATCTTTATATGTGCTTAAAGAGGACAATTTCAGCTTAAATTCGAGATATGAATTATTTCTTAGTTCGTATAAATGCGGAAGATACGGTTTATCAAAATTTGACGTTTTGAAAGAAAAGTTCTAAAACCAGCAATTTTAGGTTTATCTTAAAAAATTGTTTTCTTCTAAATTTTATGGACGATCATCCAAATCTTTATATGTGCTTTTAAAGACGACAATTTCAGCTTAAATTCGAGATATGAATCATTTCTTAGTTCCTATAAATGCGGAAGATACGATTTAATAAAGTTTGACGTTTTGAAAGAAAAGTTCTAAAACCAGCAATTTTTGGGTTTATCTTCAAAAATTGTTTTCTACTAAATTTTATGGACGATCTTAAAACTCTTTATATGTGCATAAAGAGGACAATTTCAGCTTAAATTCGAGATATAAATCATTTCTTAGTTCCTATAAATGCTGAAAATACGGTTTATCAAAATTTGACGTTTTGAAAGAAAAGTCTAAAACCAGCGATTTTTAGGTTTATCTTAAAAAATTGTTTTCTTCAAAATTTTATGGACGATCTTAAAAATCTTTATATGTGCTTAAAGAGGACAATTTCAGCTTAAATTCGAGATATAAATCATTTCTTAGTTCCTATAAATGCTTAAGATACGGTTTATCAAAATTTGACGTTTTGAAAGAAAAGTTCTAAAACCAGCAATTTTAGGTTTATCTTTAAAAATTGTTTTCTACAAAATTTTATGGACGATCTTAAAAATCTTTATATGTGCTTAAAGAGGACAATTTCAGCTTAAATTCGAGATATGAATCATTTCTTAGTTCCTATAAATGCGGAAGATACGATTTAATAAAGTTTGACGTTTTGAAAGAAAAGTTCTAAAACCAGCAATTTTTAGGTTTATCTTCAAAAATTGTTTTCTACAAAATTTTATGGACGATCTTAAAAATCTTTATATGTGCTTAAAGAGGACAATTTCAGCTTAAATTCGAGATATGAATCATTTCTTAGTTCCTATAAATGCGGAAGATACGATTTATTAAAGTTTGACGTTTTTAAAGAAAAGTTCTAAAACGAGCAATTTTTAGGTTTATCTTAAAAAATTGTTTTCTTCTAAATTTTATGGACGATCTTCAAAATCTTTATATGTGCTTAAGGCGAACAATTTCAGCTTAAATTCGAGATATGAATCATTTCTTAGTTCCTATAAATGCGGAAGATACGATTTAATAAAGTTTGACGTTTTGAAAGAAAAGTTCTAAAACGAGCAATTTTTAGGTTTAGCTTAAATAGTCGTTTCTTCTAAATTTTATGGACAATCTTATAAATCCTTATATGTCCTTAAAGAGCATAATTTCAGCTTTAATTCAAGATATAAATCATTTCTTAGTTCCTATCAATACGGAAGATACGATTCATTAAATTTCGACGTTTTTGAAGAAATTTTCTAAAACAAACAATTTTTAGGTTTATCTTAAAAAAGTGGTTTCTTCTAAATTTTATGGATAATCTTATAAATCTTTATATGTCCTTAAAGAGGATAATTTCAGCTTTAATTCAAGATATAAATCATTTCTCAATTCCTATAAATACGGAAAATACGATTTATTAAAGTTTAACGTTTTTGAAAATATGTTCTAAAACGAGCAATCTTTATGATTATGTTTTCTTCGAAATTTTATGGACGATCTTATAAATCTTTATATATGCTTAAAGAGAGTAATTTCAGCTTTAATTCAAGATATAAATCATTTCTTAGTTCCTATCAATACGGAAGATACGATTCATTAAATTTCGACGTTTTTGAAGAAATTTTCTAAAACAAGCAATTTTTAGGTTTATCTTAAAAAAGTGGTTTCTTCTAAATTTTATGGACAATCTTATAAATCTTTATATGTCCTTAAAGAGGGTAATTTCAGCTTTAATTCAAGATATAAATCATTTCTCAATTCCTATAAATACAGAAAATACGATTTATTAAAGTTTGACGTTTTTGAAGAAATTTTCTAAAAAGAAAAATTTTTAGGGTTATCTTAAAAACGTGGTTTCTTCTAAATTTTATGGACAATTTTATAAATCGTTATATGTCCTTAAAGAGAGTAATTTCAGCTTTAATTCAAGATATAAATCATTTCTTAGATCCTATCAATACGGAAGATACGATTTATTAAATTTTTACGTTTTTGAAGAAATTTTCTAAAACGAGCAATTTTTAGATTTATCTTAAAAACGTGGTTTCTTCAAAATTTTATTGACAATCTTATAAATCTTTATATGCCCTTAAAGAGAGTAATTTCAGCTTTAATTCAAGATATAAATCATTTCTTAGTTCCTATAAATACGGAAGATACGACTTTTTAAAGCTTCATGTTTTTAAGAATATGGTAAACTGTTTAAGCTATGTTTTGAGTTTTTTTGTGAGTTTATTGTATTGGCCAGCTTTTCCCTGGTAAAATACTAATTAAAAAAGTGACACAGAAAATAATGAATTAAAAATGATGTAGTTTATAAGTTTTCGATAAATTAGTGTTAGAAATATTCGAACGACCTAAAGTTTCTGGAAATGCAAAGTGGCCTCGGTCGTGTAACTTGTCTGGAGGGTCGGAGACACAACGGGGAACTTGGCGAAATCGAATTAGCCCTGTTTCTAATTGGCCGATGTTAAGATTTTAGCAAGTCGTCTCATTCCGTCCCCCCTTCCGAGGAAGCCGACCAAGAAGGGAACTTCTCCGCCCGAGAATCCCCAAAGCGTGTACGATTCACCTTCATTAGACCAGGAACTGTTCCCGGTTAATTGGCGTTTAACTTCAAGTTCTCGTTTCGTCCCATCTTTTAACCTTCAACGCATCGACTCTTAAGGCCTAAAGACGTGTTTATCTGATGTAATTTCTTAAATAAACGATTTATATTCTTTTAAAGAATATATAATATATATAGTTTTACGCTCCAATCTAACATACATTTTTTTATTCTTATCATTCTAGTCACCTTCACCAGTCCTCTCCTCTCCATCTCCATATTGATATTCTGTATCGATTTTTTCCTAGGCCTACCTGTTTTGCTTTTTGTCAACATGGTTCTTTGGCAGCATCTTTTCCAAAACATCATCTCTGATGCTAGCAGTCTTCGAGTTGTGTCTTTGTCTCTCACCCATACTTCTGACCCATACGTCATTAATGGTTCTATAATGGCCCTAAAAATGTTTTTCTTTGTTTGTATCGTTAGGTTGTTATTCCACGGAATCGAATGCATTGCCTTTATTGCTTTTTTCTTCTGCCAACTTTCCTCATTACATCTTTATTGTACTGGTCTACATGAATTCGTTCCTATTTTAGAGTTTATGTTTGCACATTTCGTGTTCTATGCTTTATTTTTCAGTTTTTTATTTCTTTTTTGGCTGTATATCTATATCTAGCTATAGCATTGTTCGTGTCCAACCATTTAAGATATAATTTCTGTCACTTCTGTAACAATCCACCAGTTATTACTTTCTTGTAGCTTTCCATTATATACCTAATGCTTCTGTGGCAGCTTCATACATTTTGCCTTTTAGTTCCTCGTAGGTTTCTTCTGTCGTGGCAATAATTTGTCGCTTCAGCTTCTGTGCTAATCGTAGTTTGTAGAGTCGGTTTTCAAGCTGTCTATATTGTAGTAGTTTCTCGTTGTCGTTTCCAGTTTTGCCTTCTCTGTACTTTTCTCTTCCTGTTTTCCATATTTCATGTCAAAACGCAATTTAAGCAGAAAGTGATCCAACCCACATGTCGCTCCTCTCCAGACTTTTACGTCATGTACTTCTATTGCTGGATTTTGTTATATTATGATGTAGTCTATTATAGATCTTAAATCTTTGGTTCTTTACATCCTGGTATACTTATGTATACCTTGTGGTCAAAATATCCATTTAGTATTTGTTGTAATGTAGTAATGTTGTTCATAGAGTTCTATCTACCTGGTTCCATTGTCGTTTACTGCATTCTCACCTGATTATTTAGAAGAAAGAGGGAGCGATTTTTTTTCGAAAAGAAATTAGGCGTGGCGAAGTATGTAAAGAATTTGTTGTTAAAATACATAAATTAATTTTTATAAAATGTATAAACCACAACCACGATTAATCCGAACACCGGTTCATAATCTAGAATCTTTAAGCTTAATTTTTTTTTTAATTTCATTATTAATTTGATTTATTAATTTGACAACTTTTTCTTTAATAACTTTTTCCTGGAAATTTCAGTAATATTATCTTATAGTTTTTATATCACATCATAAGGTAGAATCTCTAAGCATCAATTTAACATATAGATATCATATCATGATTCTTACAAACACATACACTATGATTTTTTGAAAATTTCATTTTATTTTTGATTTAATACTTTGACAATTTCTTTTTTAATAACTTTTTCCTGGAAATTTCAATAATATTAGCTTATAGTTTTTATATCATATCATAAACTAGAATTCTTATGTTTCAATTTGACATACATATCATATCATAATTCTTAAAAACACGGGTAATATGGTTTTTTGAAAATTTCGTTTTATTTTTGATTTATAATTTGACAATTTACTCTTAAACAATTTTTTCCTGGAAATTTCAATAATATCATCTAATACTTTTCATACATCATCATAAACTAGCATCCTTATGCTTCAATTTGACATACATATCATATCATAATTCTTAAAAACACGGCTAATATGGTTTTTTGAAAATTTCGTTTTATTTTTGATTTATAATTTGACAATTTCCTCTTAAACAATTTTTTCCTGGAAATTTCAATAATATCATCTAATACTTTTCATACATCATCATAAACTAGCATCCTTATGCTTCAATTTGACATACATATCATATCATAATTCTTAAAAACACGGCTAATATGGTTTTTTGAAAATTTCGTTTTATTTTTGATTTATAATTTGACAATTTTCTCATAAACATTATTTTAATGGATATTTCAATTATATCATCTAATACTTTTCATACATCATCATAAACTAGAGTCCTTATGCTACAATTTGACATATATATCATATCATAATTCTTAAAAACACGGCTGATATGGTTTTTTGAAAATTTCGTTTTATTGTTTATTTATAATTTGACAATTTTCTCTTAAACAATTTTTTCCTGGAAATTTCAATGATATCATCTAATACTTTTTATACATCATCATAAACTAGAATTCTTATGCTTTAATTTGACATACATATCATATCATAATTCTTAAAAGCTCGGCTAATATGGTTTTTTGAAAATTTCGTTTTATTTTTGATTTATAATTTGACAATTTCCTCTTAAAAATTTTTTTCCCGAAAATTTGAATAATATCATCTAATACTTTTTATACATCATCATAAACTAGAATCCTTATGCTTCAATTTGACATATATATCATATCATAATTCTTAAATACTCAGCTGATATGGTTTTTTGAAAATTTCGTTTTATTTTTGATTTATAATTTGACAATTTCGTCTTAAACAATCTTTTCCTGGAAATTTCAATGATATCATCTAATACATTTTATACATCATCATAAATTAGAATTCTTGTGCTTCAATTTGACACACACATCATCTCATAATTCTTAAAAACACGGCTGATATGGTTTTTTAAAAATTGCGTATAATTTTTGATTTATAATTTGACAATTTCCTCTTAAGCAGTTTTTTCATGGAAATTTCAATAATATTAACTAATACTTTTTATATCACATCATAATTTGAAATCTTTAAGCTTCAATTTAACATACATATCATATCATAATTCGTAAAAACTCGGCTGATATGGTTTTTTGAAAATTTCGTTTTATTTTTGATTTATAATTTGACAATTTCCTCTTAAACAATTTTTTCCTGGAAATTTCAATAATATCATCTAATACGTTTTATACATCATCATAAACTAGAATTCTTATGCTTCAATTTGGCATACATATCATATCATAATTCTTAAAAACACGGCTGATATGGTTTTTTGAAAATTTCGTTTTATTTTTGATTTATAATTTGACAATTTACTCTTAAACAAGTTTTTCCTGGAAATTTCAATAATATTATCTAATACTTTTTATATATCATCATAAACTAGAATATTCATGCTTCAATTTGACATACATATCATATCATAATTCTTAAAAACACGGCTGATATGGTTTTTTGAAAATTTCGTTTTATTTTTGATTTATAATTTGACAATTTACTCTTAAACAAGTTTTTCCTGGAAATTTCAATAATATTATCTAATACTTTTTATATATCATCATAAACTAGAATATTCATGCTTCAATTTGACATACATATCATATCATAATTCTTAAAAACACGGCTGATATGGTTTTTTGAAAATTTCGATTTATTTGCGATTTATAATTTGACAATTTTCTGTTAAACAATTTTTTCCTGGAAATTTCAATAATATCATCTAATACTTTTCATACATCATCATAAACTAGAATCCTTATGCTTCAATTTGACATATATATCATATCATAATTCTTAAAAACACGGCTGATGTGGTTTATTAAAAATTACGTTTTATTTTTGATTTATAATTTGACAATTTTCTCTTAAACAATTTTTTCCTGGAAATTTCAATATTATCATCTAATACTTTTTATACATCATCATAAACTAGAATCCTTATGCTTCAATTTGACATACATATCGTATCATAAGTCTTAAAAACACGGTTAATATGGTTTTTTGAAAATTTCGTTTTATTTTTGATTTATAATTTGACAATTTCCTCTTAAACAATTTTTCCTGGAAATTTCAATAATAAAATCTATTACTTTTTATATATCATCATAATCTAGAATCTTTAAGCTTCAATTTGACACACATATCACATCATAACTCTTAAAAACTCGACTAATATGGTTTTTTGAACATTTCGTTTTATTTTTGATTTATTAATTTGATAGTTTCTTTAGGGATATCACCGAAATTATTACAAATAATTATATTAACTCATTCCTTTAAAACTTGATTTGATCTAAAGACCAAAAGCGAACCAATTTGTAATAGGATACTTATCCTTAACTCCCTCTTACAAAAACTACACCCTCCCTATTTACTACACGAGGTTTATTACGCCCCGGGGAACAAAGAAAATCCTCTATAAACCTCAATAAACCTCGATAAACCCCTTTAAATCCCTTCTCGTATAGTTTGTCCCGTCGAATACAACGTTTAATTCGAATTTAACGAGCTCCCGAAGGACTCGAAATTTGCCGACGATTTCATATTCGTTTTTGATTTCTTTTCACTTTTTTAACCGATTCAATGTAAACATTTTCGTATTCTTTTCTGTTTAGAAACTCCCGTGGACTTTTCGAGCAGACCCAATGAGACTCAAAAGTCGACATCGACCCAATACGGACGACAAACGACATCGAGCATAAATTCGCATGATTCCGATCTAAGCGAGTGCGAGAGTGACATCGATATCGTGGGCGATGCAAAAGCAGCTCCGTATTCGTTCAAGGGGGCATAAAAAAGCTTTTTCTCAACCCCAACTTCCCTATTTATTTTTTAACTTACTTATTATGCCAAAGAGGTTCTTTGCTTTAAGAGAACCAAAATGGAAAAAGAAACTAATGGAATCAAATTGAGTTTCCAGATTTTTTTTCTTATTTAACATTTTTTTTTTTGTGTAAATAGTTATGTAGGTTTTAGAGCTTTTTTGGTTCATTAGCAAGTTTTAACTAGTCTTGTTTAATGTGATTGTTTAAGTATTGGGGTAGATAGATAGTGAAAATAAATAATAATAATAATTAAACAGGGTAATGATGTATTATATAATTGATATTATTAATTATAAAAAAGAGGAATTAGTAAAAATGGGGTTTTTATTTATTTATTTTTATTAATTTTATAATTTTAAATTAATCCCCCCATAACTAGCGCCATCTCTTTGTGACAGTTCGAATTAACTTAAATTCATTCTCAACTAGTTAATGATTATTTAAATTTCTTTTAATCCAGAATCATTTCATTTCAACGAAATTACTGTTTTAATCATTAATCTAATTTTAAATTAGTTAATTATTCCTTTTTTATTTTTATTTATTTTTAGTTATTTTATTTTTTTCATAGTTGGTATTGATGTTGTGATTGTGATTAAGATGAAGCGTCAATTTATATTATGGTTTTTTTTAAGCTTTTTACAAGAAATTTGGCTTAGGATTAATGTTTTAAGGTAAGGAATCGTTAAATAATGAACATAATTAAGAGATTGATGCACAAAAATTGATTTAAACGTAAAAACACCGCCAATGTATATTGAGGTTATGTTAGTGACAACAAAACATTGTACACATAACCTTACTTTTTAAATTTCAAAGGAAATTTGTTCGTAAGTATAAAATTCTCTTTCTTTTAAATAAATTTTTAAAGATATTCGGTTCAAAATTAATTCAGGGATCATTGTAGATCTTTATCTTCCATAAATACAAGTTTTTAGTGATGGTGTTTGTAGTGTGTTGAATAAATTTTGAGGTAAGTAAATAATTATTAATTAATTAACTCCTTGGTGATTAATTATATGACTAATTATTCAGGTTCCACTCAAAAAGGAAGATACACAGAATAGATCTCCAACTTAGTGAATAAAATGGTTGCTGAAAGTTCTTTCTTTTAGATGGATCATCATTTCATAATGTTTTGGAAATAATAACACCTCAAATTCCAAAAATAGAGAATGAATGGAAAATTATTTCCAATCACAGATTACAAGCAGTAAATTTTAGCCAAAGAACTAAATGTAAATAAATATCTTCTATATTTACCTTGATTATGTTGTTAACTAATCATCATTGTTAAACTCCTCATTCTTTTTCTTTTATTCTTGATTTATTTTATTTGTAATGTTGGATCTTTCTGACCTATGAGAACTTCAGCACCATTTTTCAAATCTAAACATAATTAAGAAATTTACATAATTAATACAAGTCTGTTGTATTTGTTAATAAAACTAACTGTTATTTGTATTTAGCTTCTTTATTAACTTTACATAAGTTTGTTTACCAGTAAGAACGATTCGACTGCTACTGACTACATTGTTTATTGAGTTGCCTACATCTCTATCTATTACATCCCGTTTGTCAAGATAATTACAAAATATTTCAACATATATAGGGTGATTCACATAAGAACCGACACAGAGCAGGGACATGTAGAGGACAATAAATTAAGATGATTTAACGCAACTTATCTCTATACCAAGTTGTACCCCTGAGGAGTTATAGGCCTTCAAAGTTGGGTCTTAAATTTTTAAAACATTGAATATCTTCGTAATACATAAAGCTAGAAAAACCAAATTTGGTAGACGTTATGGGTGTACCGAGGGTATTAATTGGTAGCAAGTTGAGACCAATTGAAGCATTTCAAAGGGTTGATTAAGGGCGATGGTTCCCTAAATTTTGGCAGATTTTTTTAACCTTTTTGTGGATTTAATATATTATTACCTCATTTCACGTGGAATTTAATTCTAAAACTTTTTTTACTTAAACAAATTTAGTTTAGGTATAATGATTTTCTAGTGATAAAGAAAAAATCATCAAAATGTTAAAATTGAGTACTTTTGGTATTAAAATAGATCATAACTCAAAAATTAAAGGTGATTGAGAAAAGTTTATTTGAAATAAATTGTTTATTATGAACTAAAAAAACATCATCCATAAACAAATTTAGTTTAGGTATAATGATTTTCTAGTGATAAAGAAAAAATCACCAAAATGTCAAAATTGAGTACTTTTGGTGTTAAAATCGATCATAACTGAAGAATGAAAAGTGATGGAGAAAACCTTGTCGTCAAATAACTTTATACCCTATTCATAACGTATACCAAATTTGGTTTTTCTAGCTTTATGTATTACGAAGATATTCAATGTTTTAAAAATTTAAGACCCAACTTTGAAGGTCTATAACTCCTCAGGGGTACAACTTGGTATAGAGATAAGTTGCGTTAAATCATCTTAATTTATTGTCCTCTACATGTCCCTGCTCTGTGTCGGTTCTTATGTGAATCACCCTGTATATAATGGTATGA